>PVKE010001920.1:0-90552 GCA_004027555.1 Craseonycteris thonglongyai
TCTTCAGTGCATATTTATTTTTATTTTACTTTTGACAGATAGAGAGAGAGACAGAGACAGAGACAGCTAGAGAACCGAACTGTGGGAACTCCCCAGTTCAGCATGTGGGTCCTGCCTGGGCCGGAGCCGGGATTCGATCCTCGGTCCTCATGGCCTCAAAGCGAGCGCTCAACCCGCTGAGCCGTCCCGGCTTTCCCAAGATTTTTTTAAGAAACATATTTAGGAAACTGCCAGACTCTAACTCCCAAGGAATGTTTATTTGCTCTTCTCCAAGGTTATGGGAGCTCTTCCCATTTTAGTGGAGCAATTTTGAATGTAAAAAAATGGAATACACTCCAAGGATATGGTGATGGAAAAAAAACTTGATTCTCGGTGGTGAGCTCATGATGCAACACATAGATCATGTAATGTAGAATTGTACACCTGGTACCTATGTAATTTTACTGGCCAATGTCACCCCAATAAATTTAATTTTTAAAATACACATACATACACAAATATATGAAATAAACATACCCCCTCCCCCCCAAAAAAGAAAGATAAACACCAAGATTAAAATAATGGTCCTTTTCATCTTGAACGAGAGGAGATGGGTGGAAGGTGAGGGGGTGTTTTAGATAATGTTTTCATTCCCAGTGAGGTGGTGTATACATAGGAGTTCATTATACTATTAATAATAAATTAAAGGAGGCCAAGCATGGATTCATGATGCAAATGTGTTATAAATCAAGGCCTATAATTAATCCATTTTTTAATTTTCACAGTGAAAGAAAAAATTCCCACAGCAGGCAGAGGGAGAGAGATTTATGGATTGGGGATCTTGCCCAAGGCCCCTCAGACCTGACGACGCTGGTGCCACCGCAGAGCTGGGAGTGCAATTGGAAGGGAGGAGGGTGTCACAGCCCCTCAATCATCAATGCCACGCAGGCTGCCCTGGGAGACAGCCAAGGGTCTCATCCCCAGCTGCCCCTGTCAGTAGGACAAAGTGAACACTGAATTTTCCACTGGGTTTTTCAAAGGGAAGGCAAAGGAAGAAAAAAATGTTCCTAGGTTCTTAGGAGACTCCCAATGTCCTGTAAACATTAGAGGCAGGCCCCAAGCTGACCCTGCAATAGCCAGGTAACCACTAGGGCATATCTTAGCAATTTCTCAAGGCTGATTACAAAATGTGGACATGGACCAGGGGTATCCAACTTTGTGACTTCCGTGGGCCACATGGGAAGAAGAATTGTCTTGGGCCACACATAACATACACTAACACAAACGATAGCTGATGAGCTAAGAAGAAAATAGAAAAAAAAAAAAATCTTGTACTGTTTTTAGAAAGTTGATGCATTTGTGTTGGGCTGCATTCAAAGCCGTCCTGGGCCACATACGGCCCTTGGGCCACAGGTTGGACAAGCTTGATGGAAAGCCTCCCCCCATGGTTCCCATTTGCACACATGTCCTCTCCAGTCTTTCTCCTAAATATCCCTTGATTTACTTCTCTCCATCCCAACAGCCATTGCTCCGGGCCTTTTGACACCCCCAACGCCCTCTAACGGAAGTGAAGGTCACCCTGTTCTCTTTCTGCTTAGTCATGACTCATCTTCCTAGATGAAGGTCAAGTATCGCCCTCCAGAAAGGCTCCCAAGGTGAAGGCCATGCTGTCTGTACATCACATCAAACTGTAATCACTGGTGGGATTCCTGGTGCCGTATCTCCTCCACTCCTCCCATTAGAGTTGAAATTCCTTGCATGCAAAGACTGCATTTTTAATCCTTGTATTGCTACCCTCCACCCATGACCTCAAACTGCTTTCCTGTGGTCACTGCCTGACGCATGACACATACTAGATATTCAGCACATGTTTGATGAATGAATAACTAGCTAAGCGTACAAGTGATAGTCAAGCTTTGTGTCTCGCATCCTTGGATGGGCAAGCAACAGAGTATAAGTAGTGCCCAGGGTGGGTATAATTAGAGGGCTCATTTCATGCAGGATCCTCTGAAAGGTTTGCAAGTATGAGTTCAACCCAGAAAGTCCCTGGATGCCAGCCTCCTCTCCGTGCCATTCTCGTGGTCGCCTGCAGAAGTCACTTTTGTTCCAGGTCATCCTCTGTTCCTCAGACATAGAGGACATGTGAGGCCCGGACGGGTTCCTGGGCAAGCTGAATGCAGCCATCAGCCCAGGAGCTGGGCCAACCGCCCCCACTCCACCCCATGCCCGAAGGTGAAGGGTGCCCCTTTGTGACTAATGCACATGCTCATACACCCACCTCACACCTCCAGTTGAGCCCTTGAGTTACTGTTTCAACAACCACCACACTGTGCAAAGCAAACACCATCAATCACATCTCACGGATGAGAAAGCCGAACTTCATCACACATTTCATAAGGAGCAGAACCAGAATTTGAACCCAGGTCTGTCTTCCCTAAAAGCCTCTGGCCTATAGACACTATTTAAAGATTTTATTTTTATTGTTTTTGACAGAGAGAGAGAGCGATACAGAGACAGACAGAGAGAAGGGGGAGGGCCCAGAGCAGTCTCCATAGTTGCACATCATTAGTTTTTCCACATAGTTTCATTCCACAGGCCAGCACAGGGCTGCACAGGGCAGGAACTGGGCCAGGGTCTCACCCCGGTGAGAACTGAACCGGGGGCACTCCCCAGTTCAGCATATGGGTCCACACAGGTAGGGGCCGGGATACGATCCTCAGTCCCTGGGGCTGCAAAGTGAGTGCTTAACCCACTGAGCCATCCCGGCTTCCCCTCTATTGACACTATGTAAAGAGACAAATGACCACTTGACAACACACAGAATGCACCCTGGGAGTTGAACTCAGTAGAAGCTGCTTTCTTGTCACAGACAGACCCCACAGGACCGGCAGGGTCCTGCTGCGATCCTGGGTGAAACCACTTTTCCGCAGGCGGTAGCGAGGGCCAGAGTCTGCACCGGTGAGCCCCTGCTCCTCCCTGCGGCCACGACCCACATGGGGCCCCTCGGATCAGCTGAGAATCCAGCAAGCTGACTTTGGAGGTGCAAACGGCAGGTGCAAACAGCAACAGTCAGCAGCGGGGACTTTTTAAAGGTACCTCAGCCAAGGGGGTCTGGTTCCTGCCGCCGCGGTCTCTGCTGCCCCCTAGAGCCCTGTTTCATCCTAACAGGCCTTGCGGACTCATTTTTCGGTCTACCTGTTTCTCCCCTCAGAATGGTTTACAAGCTACTTTTGCCCAGAGTGAAGTTTTGTTAGAATCTTGTTCCTGGCATTAATGTCAACAAAACACACAGCCAAGCTATTGAAAACTAAAAATGAGATGTCATTTATATGAATTATAAAAAAAATTTAAAAATCCCTTACCACCAGAAGTCCGCTTATACCACACATAAAACCATTCAGCCTCTCCTTTAAGACTGGCTTTGAGTGGCCGGAACCTAGAGATTTGGGGCTGCTTTTTATGATCTGGGGTTCTCTAAGGGATCTCAATTTCTCAGAGTTCTAAGTTGAGAAAAATGTCTGCAGTTAATGAAAACATGCCCATACTGTTGTTTTCCATGTGGGGTAGAAAGAACTAATGTATAATTAAGATATCAGCAGAAGGCCAATAAAAATTTGTGGCTGGTAAATTAAATGCACATCTCCTGGGAGATGATCAAATTTCAACTTTTTTTTTTTAACATTCTGTTATGTGTATATATGATATTTCTAGTGACATGGCTGCTTTAGGCAAAGAATGGAGATTTGTTTTCACATGAAAGGAAAAGAAACTTCTGCAATTAGTGTCACTCTAGCTAAAGGTAGTGGAATAAACCAGGTCAGTTCTATTTTAAACAGATTTCACACTTAGAATCTATTGGAAAGGAGAAAAAGAGCTAACCCAAGACACTGCCATATATCCTCAGTAAAGACAAAACAAAACAAAACCAAAAAAAAACAACCCAGAAACAAATATTGAATGCTGGTGAGTAGTTTTGATTTTCACTGTAGTGTGGATTAGTCATTCAAAAGTGTGTGTATTCTTGGATTAAGCAGATGGAGAAATATAATAAGAATGACAGAAGCCATGTTTCTTCTCATGGTTGAAGAAGGAAGCGACAAATATGAAAAGAGAACTTTAAAACAAGCCTCATTGTTCTCCTTTGGAATTGAATGTCAATAAGAATGCATATTTGGGGGAAGCCAGGATGGCTCAGTGGGTTAAGTGCTCGCTTTGCAGCCCCGGGGACCGAGGATTGAGTCCCAACCCTGGCCCGTGTGGACCCATATGCTGGGCTGGGGAGTGCCCCCCGTTCGGTTCTCGCTGGGGTGAGACCCCGGCCCAGTTCCTGCCCTGTGCAGCCCCACTCCCACCTGTGGAATGAAATTATGTGCAAAAATGAATGATGTACAACTATGGAGACTGTTCAGGGCCCTCCCCCTTCTCTCTGTCTCTGTATCTTTCTCTCTCTCTGTCAAAAATAATAAAATAAATCTTTAAAAAAAAAAAGGGGGAAGCCGGGATGGCTCAGTGGGTTGAGCGCTCACTTTGCAGCACTGGGGACAGGGGATCAAATCCTGGCCTTGGCCCTGGCCCGTGCGGACCCATATGCTGAACTGGGGAGTTCCCCCAGTTAGGTTCTCTCCCTGTCTCTGTATCTCTCTCTCTCTCTCTCTCTCTCTCTCTCTCTCTCTCTGTCAAATAAATAAATAAATAAATAAATATTTTTTAAAAATAAAAATAAAAAAATTAAAAAAGAATGTGTATTTTTTTATTCACTTTAGTAAAGTGAGTGTAAGTTTACTTACCTAATGTTTTATGATTTGTTTACCAAATTAAGAGAGAACCAGCAGGATGGTAAAGTTGATTCAAAGAGAATCTGAGAGATTAAATATTATAGGCACTGGATAAAGAACATTAAGATAGGATTTCTGGCTATATACAAAACTGATTAATGTCATACAGGGCAATAAAACGGTGAGCTTTAGATTTGGGGGTTTTGTTTTTTATTTGTTTGGATTTTTGTTTTGGTTATCTTATTTACTTGAAAGAAATTACTCACCTCTGTACTAAAAAAAATTCTACACATTAACAGGTAACCATATTCAACAGTAAATAACAAATCAAAGGTACATTCCACTAAAGAATAAGGATAGATTAGATTGATGATGATGATGATGATGATAGATAGGTAGGTAGATAGATGATAGATTAGATAGATGATAGGTAGATGATATATGACAGATAAATAGATGATAGGTTAGATAGGTAATAGATAGATAGATAGATAGATAATAGATAGATAGATAACAAGAGAGGGGACAGATCAATGAACAACTTCATATCAGATTCTAGAAGGGTCTGGAGTCTGGACTCATGACTCTGCCTGATATCTTAGTTGTTTATGTTGAAACATATCCAAGGCCTTTTGAGGTAAAGATGTCTTTTTCCACAGCTAAATGGGGGTTTTCTCGCTATGGAACAACAATACTGCATTTTGCCACGTGGTGGAGACAACCCAACACCAAAGAGGCCTCCAGAAGCGCCATTTCTCCCTCCCTGTGACCTCACCCACCGGTGTCCCCACGTTGTTATTTATTAGTTGTCCAGGAAACCTGGGTGACCTTTCAAACTCTCCGAGGCTCTGAGAAATCATCCCAGCTCCACTAAAGGGTGGAGCGGTTGGTTTTCCTTCCACAGAGGAGAGCAGCCTAGCGCCTGTTCATGCAGGAATAAGCCAGCAGGCTGCATGCTGAGCAAGGACAGATGGGGGGGGGGGGAGAACCCCTGTCTTCCATCGGGACCTCCTCTGAGGAAGATGGGGCTGGGGGTCTGCAGTCCTGCTCTGCTCTACTTCCAGGAAGGAAATGTCAGTGCCCTGGCACCTGCGATGGGGCTCGGGGGCCCTCTCCACCCAGACCCCTGCCCACTTCCCGTCCAGCCCGCCCATACACACTCCTCCTTCACCCTTCAGTGATTCCCTCACAGCTCGTGCAAGGCCCTCCAGGACCTGGCCCCTCCACCATCACCCCCACCCCCAGGCATTAATTCTCAAGAGGCCAAAGGAGCTCCCCACACGTCTCTTTGGCCTCAAAATGCGCCCCCACCCCACCCCGGGGGTAGAAATAGGGTGGAAAAGCTGAGCTGTGTGTTGGTGGCCAGTCTGGTCCCAAGCAGGGTCCCTGAAGAGTCCCCTCACCTCACCCTGCTATATGAGCACCCCTCCCACACCTGAGGGATGGACCAAACCATCCACACGAGTGATGGGAGAAGGAAACGGGAGAAGGAAGCAGCAGAAGACACCACCGGTAGGGCCTTTCGCCAAGAACATTCTCACCTTTTCCCTAGAGTCCAGGTCACCAGGGCCCCGCCCCGAGGAGGGAGGGTCTGCTTCTCCTGTAAAAAAGAATGGCCTGGGGAAGCTGGGATGGCTCAGTGGGTTAAGCGCTCACTTTGCAGCCCCAGAGCCCAAGGATCGAAAGCCAGTTCCGGCCCAGGCAGACCCATATGCTGAACTGGGGTGTGCCCCCAGTTCAGTTCTTGCCAGGGCCTACGCAGGAGGCTCCCGGCCCCATTCCAGCCCTTCACAACCCAGTACCCACCTGTGGAGTGAAACTATATGGAAAACTAATGCTGTCAACTATGGAGACTGCTCTGGGCCCTCCCCCTTCTCTCTGTCTCTGTCTGTCTCTCTCTCTGTCAAAACCCAATAAAAATAAATCTTTAAAAAAAAAAAAAGAATGGCGCGCCCCATCCCCCACTCCAAACACGAACATCTGAGACAATCCCGGTAGATGTGAAATCAGGGCTCCTCGAAACTCTCCATGCAGAGACCCCTTTAGCGGCATTTCCCCCACCCCCACCCTTACCAGTGACACAAACATGAAAGACACCTGCAAGCTTTGCCTCGGGGAAGCTTTGTGTCCACCATCCTTTACGAAGGACCGCCAGGTGTCTGTTAGGTGAAATGCCAGGATCACATGGTCTTAAGAAGGACATGGTCCATTTCGGGAACTTGAAGGCAGGCAGGGACCCACTTGGACATGTACGTGACACCTAGTGACAAGCACCATGACAGATGTTACATAAAACTGTGCTCACATAAGCGCTCTGATTATTTATTATTGTGCTTTTCAATTTATACTCCAATGCACATCACGGCATATTCATTAGAGAGCACTTAAGTCTTCCTGTGGCTTGCATTTTTTATCAGTTCCTAGACTGCGGGGGGAGGGGGGGGAATTCCTCCCAGACACTCCTTTCTGAGTATGAGTCAGGAGCCCCGGGCCTCCCTAGCATAATCCGGTTAGAGGCTGGGGTAGCAGGAGGGACGGGAGTGGGATCCACCCCCTGCTCTGTGAGTCAGAGGCCGAGGGCTGGCTCCAGGCCTCCCCTGGCCGCTGGACCTTCAGCTCACAGCCCTTCCCTGGCCACGCTTCTCTCCACAGCTGTGAGGCAGACACGCTCCTGCCTCCTTCCCCACCTCTACGCCCGTTGCTATGGTGGTTCTCATTCTTGCCCTGAACAGCTGAAGAATCCCCATTGTCTGAGTCAGAAGCTGTGTGCCCATATCCCTGAGACGTGACTCAGACCCACACTCCTCTACGAGGCCCTTTTTGTAATAGTCCCTTATTTGGCCCCAGACAGGGTCTCCGTGTTTTCTCTCAGGAGACGCTGCTGAGCAGAGCCTGTTCCTGGAAGGAAGGAGCCATGGTGCCAACCACGGGGCTGATACTTCGACGGCAACAGCCTGGGCCGGGCTCCCCGGCAGAGACTGATGCAAAAGGGTGTCTTCCAGTCCTTAGATCCTGTGGACATTTAAGTTATAAATCATCCAGAACCACCAAGCTCTGGAAACCCAAATGAATACGCTAAAAACGACACACACACGCATTTAAGTCGTCCATAGACAAGTCTCCTCCATAAAGCTATTGCAAAGAGAAAAAGAAGCAAATCACAAAACACCACCTCCTGGAAGAGGAAGAAGCAGCAGCCAGTACAACTATCCTGGTTCTCTACTCCCAGCGCTGGCTGCATTTGCAGGGGGCCCTGGAACCCCAAGTTACAAGCAGAGATGTTGAACCAGGCAGGGTTTTTTTGTGTGTGTATATGTTTCTTTAAGGCTTTATTTTTATTGTTTTTGACAGAGAGAGAGACAGAGAGAGACAGAGAATGGGGAGGGCCCAGACCAGTCTCCATAGTTGACAGCTTTCGTTTTCCATATAGATTCACTCTACAGGTGGGCGTGGAGCTGCACAGGGCAGGAACTGGGCCGGGAGCCTCTCACTTGGCCCCAGTAAAAACTAAACTGGGGGCACACCCCAGTTCAGCATGTGGGTCCGCGTGGGCCAGGCCCGGGATTTGATCCTCGGGCCTCGGGGCTGCAAAGCGAGCACTTAACCTGCTGAGCCCTTAACCTGCTGAGCCTTCCCAGCTTCCCTGAAGTAGGCAGGTTTGAGGCAGAAACAGCCGGAACCGGAACAAGCCACTCAAAGGTACCGGCAGACAAACGGATGCTGGTGACGGACACTGAGAAAGAATCGCCAGAAGCTGGGACAGAAGCCAGGAGAGGGAAGCGGCCATTGAAGCTGAGGGAAGAAGGGAAAGGTGAGAACTGGCATTTAGGATGGCAGGAGCCATTGGCAACGTGGCCACTGAAGTTTGCAGAGTGCTGATGAATGTGGGTCAGAATGTGCATTTTCTTTTGCCCCATTTGCTCTGCAAACCGCATGGCCTCACATCCAAGACAGACGTTCCCAAGTGCAGCCCAGCATTCAAATTCCGGCTCCACGACTCATGAAACTCTCGGTGCCTCAGTTTTCTCATCTGTAAATGGGGGGGGTGGGCGGGAACAAGACCAATCTCATAGGGTTAGTGTGAGGATTCAACGAATAAACATGCGCAGAGCAGAGCATTCGAGATGAAGACACACAGCTCTCTGGCTGTTCCCGCCAGTGACAATGCAGTGGAGGTGCCGGCAGCCTGTTTCCACCTCTAACCCGCCAGCGTTGCTCTGGGGTCATTGCCACTGGGTTGCCTGGGACTTTCTCGTGACACTCCTGCAGGCTAAGGACCCTCCTGTCCCCTTGTCTTCCTCTCTGTCTCTTCTCACTAGCATCAGACCTGCGCAGGGGTCTGAAAGCCCCCTACCTTGTCTGCTGCTCCCTCTCCCCTTGAGCTTCCCCTCCCCCAACAAGCCCCTTGCACCTCTCACTTGGTGTTGGCATTTGCTCCCTGGGACACCTTCAGCAGAAGAGGTTACACAGAATTCTTCAGTACAGGACTTGGCAGAGCCTTTAATCTAGCACTGGGGGACCTCGGGACTCGTTGTTAGTTGCTTCTGGGAGGCGCAATGAGTACCAAACCAATTTCTCCCGACGGAATAATGTAAATAAATGTAATGCGTCCCCAAACCAAAAATACACAAAATGACCGCAGACACTAAGCTAAGACCACAAGGGATGTGCACAGGGCAAGAGCTACCACGTGACTAACGCACTACCCCGATTCGGCTGGAAAGGACAGTGAAGAGCCCTAGCTTGCGCATCAAGTACTAAACAAGTGAGGACCGGGGCACAGTGTTCTCATCCAAAGGCACCGAACACCAAATTCGAGGAGTTTCAAGCAGTCAAGTACCAAGGTGTGACTGTAATATACACAGTAATTCATTAAGAAGAAAACCACTGGGAAGCATTTCCCAATTGTATGTGACAGCTAACCACTAACGTCCACACACTCACACACACATCACAGAATACCCATTCGTCTCTCATGGATTTTATGATCTGTTGAATAGTTTGGTGACCTCTAAAGGTCCATCCAACCCTGAATTCTCACAAAACGTGAGACGCGTCAGTAATGATCGCGCATGTGGGGCCTCATTTGATTTTTATCAGCAATGCAAGTTGTCTTTATCAATCTCCTCCCATCTGAGACTTACAGAGCCCCCTCTTACCTCCTGCTGTCATCATCCCCGTTTTACAGATGGCAAAACTGAGGTGCAGGAAGGTTGAATCTTGCCCCAGATCACACTCAGGTTCTTGGTGCAGCCACTGAGTTGTGGTCAGTGTCACACGTTGGGTTGATGGGAGATCAAAGCAGGAAGACAGCTGGGCGGAGGGGTGGGAAACAAGAAGGGGGCCTGGTATGTAGGCCCCTGGGATAAGTTGGATCACAGCAATAAGAAGATGTCACCGGGCTGAGCCCTGGTGCCTGGAAGGAGAGAGGAGGTTAAAAAAGAACAACAAAAATAGTGCCCGACCCCAGGTAGAATGCAACATTGCACACAGGAGAAAAAAAATGTTAAAATCTGTCCAAACCACCATGAAACCAACGGGATGGGGTCAGGGAGCTGTAGAGACCCAATGTGACTAGGTGACAGAGCCAAGGGCTGTCAAATGCAGCAGCCCCCTCGGGCCCCCTCATGGTCTAGCACCCTGGCCCCCCACCCTTCTCTGTAATCCCTAGTGCCCCCTGCCCCTCCATCCACACACGAAAGGATGATGGCCTCACACTGAAGGGGTTCCTACCCCAATGTCCACACCAGCTTCCCTTCCAATGGTGGGTGTCTGAGGCCACGGTGGTCATTCAATATGTTCAGTGTCATTCCCTGGCAACAGGCCTGAGGACTGACTGGCTGAGAAAAGGAATGGAGTTGGAGGAAGGAATACCACAAAGAGGCCAAAAATAACCTGGCTTCTCAAAAGCAGTAGCCTAAATGGTCGTGTGACCCACCCCACCCTACCCACCCTCAGAGTTTCGCTGCCTCACAGGAAAGCATCGGAGGGTCCAGGAGAGTGTCTGAGTCTTTCCAAGTTTTCTTCCTGGCATTTTCCTCTCCTCCTTCTCCTCTCAGGGCCTCTGGTCTTTGGCAACACCACAGACAGGCCCCTCCCACCTCCTCTTCAGCACATGGATCCCCAGGAAGCCTCTCCCAACCCCCACCCCCTTTCTTTTATCCTACAGGCCTGTCCTACTGGCCAAGCTACTCATAAGGAACTCGTCATAAGGAACTCGGAAGCCCTGGAACCACCCCCAAATGGAGAACTCTCTAAAACAAAACCGTTCGCTGCTAACACTGTGGAATGCACGTTCTCTCTGATTCCTCCAATTTCAGATCACAGACCTGAACGCAGGAGAAGAACTGGCTTTTCCTCAGCCCCAGCCCAGGTGGGCGACAGAGCAGGCCACCCTGCCATCCCCTCCGCCCTCCTAAACCAGGAAAAGCGACCCACAGGCTTGTGGTGCCAGGCACGCTGTGGCTCTTTGCTGCCACGTTGCTGGGCCCCCACTTTCTCATCTAAAAAAATGGGGACTAAGATCTCCACTGACCAATGATGGAGGTTAAATGCGCACAGATGCATGAAGCGTGGAACTCAGTGCTGAGAACACAGAGGTGCTCAGTTTGTTCACAAGGTGGCTTCAAATAATATCCCTCAAAGCAGATCGGGCCTCTGACACCCCACAAACATCCAGGGCCACGGGGGTGCTGTGGCCAGCTGTTTTATGTTCTTTCTTCTTTTTATTTGGGGGAAACAATCTAAAGAAAAATGCTACAAAAAGAGATTGCCTTGCTGAGGCCCTGCGACACACACACACACACTCTCACATGCACACACAATGGCTGGCACACTGGGCTGTGGCCCACACAGCCTTGGGTAATCCCAGCTGCTTCTGACTCACCCGCTGCCCTTAGGGCTGGGGACTCACCCCAGAAAGGCTCCCCACGGTGAGCGGGGGAGGCTGACAGTCATTGTGCAGCCAGAGAAAGCTGTGTTGTGGGACCCAGGGAGATAGCATTGTGTGAGAGGCTTTGTAAATGTGAAGAGCATGCTCATGCAGGTTTAAAAACTGGACTTTGGCCGATGGTGGGGGCAGTCAGCAGTGTGTGCATCTGCAAATAAATTTGTGTAGCGCAGGACAGCTGTGGCCTTTGTGAGCCGAATCCTGTGTGCACACGGGCCCTCAGAGGCTGCATGGGAGAGGCTGGTCCCCAGGCTGGGAAGAGGCCGTCCTGGGTGAGCCCCAGGGCTGAGTGGAGTTCCTGATTTGACTGCAATGACAGGGCTGTCTGCGCCCAATGCTTCCTTGCTTGGAGGACTCCAGGGGGAGCTGGTCGGAGGCAGTTCCTCCCAGGGATGAATGCCTTCCAGCAAACAGGGGGGAGAATCTGAGCATTACCAGCTGCCGGGCCACACTGGGCAGCTAGACAAGCTTTCTCCCCAGAGCCCAGAAGATGCCTAGATGGGCCCAAAGGAAATCGAACAGTAAAACAGACCACAGCTTCCAGGAAGGGCTGTCTCTTTCCTCTGTGTCCCATTGTGATGGTTTCTTAACACCTTTGCACCAGAAACCTTCAAACTAGAAATGAATGCCTGTGTCCCCCTTGTCATCCAAGGATACAGAAAGCAGAGCCTGATGCCTGTCCATCAGACAGCGGGCCCAGGCTTGCAAACTGGAGATGGAGGATCTCAAATAAAACCTCAGCCAGATTTAGATAGGGAAGCCTTCGTTTAGAAAGAAAGACTATTGCGATAGGGGGAACTCTCCATTCTGTTGACATCCAAACCTGTAGGGAATTTTTATAAGACTTTATTTGAGTCCAAACTGACAGCAAGTGCTGGGGTGCAAGATCACAAAGCCTTAGGAGAATAACAATGTTGCCACTTCTTTTATGCATTTGAAATTAAGGAGGGGAGATAAGGAAGATTGCAGGAAGGTGGCAGGAAGCAAGGGCAAGGCAGGGATTGGACTGCAAGTGATGTGCTTTCTTAAGTGCAGTTATGACTTCAGTGGGTATTGCTTCTGGCATCACAAAGATGTGTTAACCTAGATACACAAGAACAATGAGCAGCCTGGCTTAAAACCTTTCACTAAAGAAGTGCTAGGTCTGGAGTGTGACGACCCTGCCAGGCCTGCCCAGTTAGGGGTTGATGACTTACTGCAGGGCCCCTTTTTCTTCTCCAAGTCCCAGAAGCTTGCAAGTGTTTCAAAATCAATCAGAGAAGGGTTTTTTTTAATAGGATTAGCATCAAGTCCCCAATATCCTTCACCTTTGCAAGAAAAGTGTCTGTACTTTCTTCAAACCCTTCTCAGCCTTTTTATTCATTTCTCCATCATCCATCAAGAGCCTGTGATGTGCATATGACATAACAAAGGCTAAGTAAGGCACAGGGCCTGACCACAAAGTGCACACAATAGAGTAGACAGATATACTAGAAAGCTGTACACCTGATATTTATATAATGTCACTAACCAATGTTACCCTAATAAATTTAATGTTAAAAATACTGTCTTAAAAGGGTAAAATAGGGGAAGCTGGGATGGCGCTGGGGGTTAAGCACTTACTTTGCAGCCCCAGGGACTGAGGGTCAAATCCCAGTCCCAGCCAATATGAACCCATATGCTGAACTGGGGTGAGCTTCCCATGCAGGAGGCCCCCAGCCCAGTTCCCACCCTGCACAGCCCCCACCCACCTGTGTGGAATGAAACCGTGTCAAGAACTGATGATGTGCAACTGTGGAGACTGCTCTGGGCCCCCCCCTTCTCTCTGCCTCTCTCTGTCAAAAACTATAAAATAAATCTTTTTTAAAAAAAGAGTAAAATAATGGCTCTCTTACAAATATAGAATGAATATATGTCAAAGACTTTATTTAATTTGTTAATGGATTAGGGAACCAGTGGGTGTTTTACAAAAGTACTGTATTTTTTGCTCCATAAGACGCACCTGACCTGCCTGGACCCGCTCTCCTTCCATGCAGTCCCTGCTTTCTGATCTGGCTGCAGGCTTCCCCACGGCATCATTAAGGTCCCCAACGTGCACTCTTCTTTGCAGTATTCGCTCCATAAGACGCACACACTTTTCCCTCCACTTTTTTGGGGGGAAAAATGCGTCTTATGGAGCAAAAAATACGGTAATTTCAAGAGTCTAAGGAACAACTGTTTAGAAAGGCAGAATGGAAATTTGTTAATAGATGCAAAACGAATTGCACTTCCGCATAGGGACAAGAATTCATTGCATTACTCTCAATTTTCTACAATGTATAGAGTTGTAGAATAGCGTGAAGATCATGACAGGCACAGACCACCACAGAACTGAACATCCGCTCTTCTGTGGTCCTGACAATGACCTTCCTCCCCTCTGAAGCCTCAGACCTCTTACCTCCTCCTTAGCGCTGGATGCCACAGAAACCTCGTTTTTCCTTTCTGTCTGGGAACCTCTGCTGTATGCGGGGTCTGACTCCCTCATGTGTGTGGGGTTTCCATGTGTACATATGCAAATTAAATGTGGCTAATTTCTCTTGTTAACCTGTCTCATGTTGATTTAATTATTAGATCAGTAGAAGAATTTAGAAGGGTAGAGAAAATTTTCTTCTCCGCCACCCACAAGTACCCTAAAAAATTATTGGTGTTGATTTGAAATTCACATGTAATTGGGAGGATGTATCTTCATTCCCTAAAGCTGTCAACTGTGCCTGTGATCCAATAGCTGCCCAGCATCCTGACTGAAACAGGCCTCGGTGACTCTGAATCCATGTTGTACCTATGACTAGTGTGACTTTGGGTAATGTCATTGAACCTCTCTGATGCTCGGTTTTCGCATCTGTAAAATGGGACAACAGCAGGACCACCTTCTTACAGAACTGCGGGAAGGTTTCAATGAGAACATGGATGCAGAACCATTGAGACACAAAGCTGGGGGCCCAACTGACCGGCAGCTCATCTCCTCTCCTCAACCTCACTCCCTGGTCTACTGACTCACAGGGTGTCGCCTGGAGAGTCACAACTGCGCCAACCCCGGGTTCCGCCCAGGAGGTGGGGAGTTCGCCTATGGGTTTGGGTGGGCACCCCAGCTTTTGCACCCGCCCCCCGGGGGCGGGCGGGGCTGTGCCCAGCGCCGGCCGCCCGCAGAGGGCAGCACGGGCCCCACTGCCCCTGCGGCCGGGGCTCGGCAGGCGGCGCGCTGGGCCGCGGTTGCCGGGCCCAGCGCCGAGCAGGCGGGGAGCGGGGAGGCCACACCCCGGCGGGCGGAGGGCGCGTCCCAGCTGGTGAATCATCCCAGCAGGCAGCGGAGCCCGCAGTCCCGTTGCGCATCGCCGGGCCCAGCCTCGCCCCTGCCACGCGCAGCCCTCGAGACCTCTACCTGGATCGCCGGGCACCATGGCGGGCATCGCGGCCAAGCTAGCCAGGGACCGGGAGGCGGCCGAGGGGCTGGGCTCGCACGAAAGAGCCATCAAGTACCTCAACCAGGACTACGAGGCGCTGCGGGACGAATGCCTGGAGGCCGGGGCGCTCTTCCAGGACCCCTCCTTCCCCGCCATCCCGTCTTCCCTGGGCTTTAAGGAGCTGGGACCCTACTCCAGCAAGACGCAGGGCATCGTGTGGAAGCGGCCCACGGTAGGACGCGGGGGCGGGATGCCGGGCAGGGCGGGTGCAGGCCCCGAGGAGTGGGCGCCTGGGCCTCCGGGCCAGGGAGCTCCGGGCAGGGGTGTCGCCGGGAACGAGCCCGCGCGCGGCCGCTGGAGACCTGCGCGCGCCCCTGCCCAGCGATCACGCCCATCCCCGGCGCTGTGAGCCCGTTACCCAGCGCAGGCGGGCGCGCGGGGACGCGCCCGGGTGGCCCGCGTCCCTAGAGGGCGCCTGTCCCCGCTTCCGCGCCCACCGCTCTTCAGGGGACGCTGCCTTCAAGCCCCGTTGGCCATGCCCTCAAGTCCCATGAGTAGGGAGACCCCTACGGACTTCACAAAAAACTGGGGTGACGTTCGGGGTGGGGAAGGGACCTGGGGACAACTTGTACTGGACTCCATGGTGAAGGTGATGGGAGGTGGGGAGGAGGGTCTTCCGGAGATTGGGCGGGGGGGCGTGGAGGGCAACAGCAGACTAGGAAAAGTTAGTCTCCAACTGGGATTCTGTGGACCTCAGGGAGGGAAGCGCACAACCTGGGTGCTGTGTGACTCAGGATGCCTCATGCAGTTGTGGTTCCATTTAGCCAGTCAGTTTCGTGTTTATTGTAACAAACGGAGCTGAGACCTCCCCACACCATTCATAGGGGAGAGGCAGCCAAGGACCAGTTTCTCATCCTTCCACGGGCCCAGAATCCTCCCCGGGACCCTCAGCTCCCTCCAAGCGCCCTGGTCCCACCCCCTCTCTGCCTTCCTTGCCCTGGCAGGCCTTGGAGCAGCGGGCTCCCTGATCTAGTTGGTTCCCATGGAACCCCTGCTGGCTCCGCCTCCTACGGGGCCCCTCATGCACCTACTTCTGGGAGGTTACCAAGCCTCCTTTTCTGTGACCCCAAACCCAGCCCACACGCGGCAGGTGCACTAGTGAGCGCCATAGGCCAGGACTTGAGTTCATTTCTCACTAACCTCCTGGGTGACCCTTCTGAACCATTCAACCTCTCGGCCTCCCCTTCATCTAAATGAAGAGGTGATGCCCAAGTACCTTCCTGTCTTCGCTGACTCACGGGGCCCAGCCACCTTCAGTTTCTCGAAGGCACCTGTTCTTTCCTGCCTCTCACCTAGGGCTAAGGACGCTCTTTCCTGGTTTTTCTGGAATCTGGTTCATTCTCATTCTTTGTGACTTAGTCACATGTCCCCTCCCAGAGTCATTGTTCCTGAACCATTCTTAGCAGCCCCCACCCCATCTTGTTATTCTTTGTCACTGAACCCTGCTAATTTCCTTCATAGCATTTTCACAAGTCATACATTTTCACAATTACATTTGTCCTTCTGAACTGCAGGGACCATGTGTGCATTATTCACCCACATAGTCTCGGTGCCTAGCAACATAGTGCTTTTCACAGTATGCATTCATTCATTCATTTGACAACATTTACTGAGTGCCTATTATACGCCAGGACCCATCTTAAATTCGGGGAATACGTGTGTAAAGAAAAAGACAGTGATGATTTGTGGAATGAGTGAATGAATGAATGAGTGAGTGAATGCAGGACTGTAATGCGCCTCTCAAATGGGTGTGAAAGTGACAAACAAGAGAATGTATTCACCTTACATTTGTATAGCACTTTATAAAGTGAATTTCCACATTCATTTACTTATTCTTTCATTCATTCAATAAGCATTAATTGAACACCTACTACATGCCAAGCACAGTGCATATAGCTTCTGCCTCTAGATTGTTAATGACAGTAACTGTATATAAACTATATGCACTGCCTTCTCACAATGCATATTGTTTCACTAGGGACTAGTGAAGGGGACAGACAGGTCACCCAATAGTTGGACATGCCCATAGGATGAATAGATGGGAAAAGAGATCTGGAGCCATTTCAGCCATTGCATAACCAAGAGGGTGTGTGGCTATGATATTCCCATTCAGCAGGTGAAGAAACTGAGACTTGGAAAGGTTAAATATTTGCACAAGCAGGCCAGGGTAGAGCCAGGACTGTGGCCAGCCTGTGGGCATGTAGAGCCCACGTCCCCCCATGGCCTTCCCCACCCCTGTCCTGCCTTCTCAAACACGGCTGTGGTTGGGGTCAGGCCAAGGGAACAAAAATGCATCCACTGGATTCAGACAAGAGCAAGTCACGGGCAACTTCAGCAGAGCGATGGCATGGGATAGGATTTCGAGTCCAGATCTCTATAGAGTCGAGTGAGGAACCAGAAATGAAGGATGCAGTCAGCTCCTATCAGAAGGGGGCCTGTGAGCAGAGAGGAAACGGGGGAGGCTGAGTGGGACCTGGGGTCTGAGAGGCTGTTGTTTAGGGGACAGTGTGTTATATGTTGAGTCACTGGAAGGGAAGGGACTAACAACAAAGGCAGTGAGATCATGAAACAGGGTGCTGAGGAAGTGAGAGTTGGGGACACCTGCGGGCAGGGGAGTCACCCAGCCTTGGATCAGGAGGGACCGCTCCATCCCAACACTGGTAACAGAGGGCTCCAGGACAGGGAGGGGGCTGAAGGGGACATGGCTGACGTCACCGGTGCAGGGGCCCGGTGAGGAGGAAGCCAGAGCAATCCCAGGATGGCAGCAGTCAAGTTCAAGTGAGGACAAGTGTGTGTGAGTCTCCATCTTTTCCTAAGGGGGCCAAGCCTCAGAGAGGTTGATGACCTGCTTATACTCAGCTGGCTGGACTCAGCCTCAAACCTGCATCTCCGGCCTCCAAGTTCCATGATTATCATCATCGACGTCTTCTAAAATAATAACAGCAATAATAATAATAAAAAGAAGAAGTGACTTTTATGGAGTGTGTACCAAGGCGCATTTGCATCATTATCTCATTGAACCCTCATCACAACCTTAGGGTGTAGGTACCCTGTCGTCACTGTCCCCACATCATAGATGAGGAAACCGAGGCGTCAGGAAAGGTTGTAACTTGCAGTCATACATAACACCCACATAATAATTTTTGTTGTTGTTGTTGTTTTTAACTGAACTGGAGGCCTCACCGCATTCGGGAAGCACACCCCAGTTCAGCATGTGGGTCCGCACAGGCCGGGGCCGGGATTTGATCCTCGGTCCTCAGAACTTCAAAGCGAGCGCTTAACCCGCTGAGCCATCCTGGCTTCCCTTACACCCACATAATAAGTGGCCGAGCCCAGACTCAAACCCGAGTGCTCTGAGCCCCAAGCCCTCAGCCACTTTCCTCGGACTGTTGCGTCCCTGTTTACTGTCATTACGTGCTGTGAGCACCGTTCCGCTTTCTGCAGCAGCGCTAAGCTGCACGCTGAACTTTGCCTTCTCTAGAGAGGCTGCCACAGTTGCAGGAAAGTTTCTGGAACATGATGGAAAAATCCCTTGGCGCACTGACGCTTGTCAATGATTCTTGGGCTCCCGGCTCTGAGCCCTGTGCATTCCCTGAGCTGCATAATTGCCTGGCTGGCAAGCCTCCTGCAAAGCTGGCTTTGCCGTCTCTGTGTCCCTGTCATCCCCCAGACAGGCTACCCAGAGCAGGGAAGACAATGCAGGGCCATGCGAGGAATGTGCTCTGCAGCAGATGGTGGTTCTGAAGGCACTTCCACAGCCTAACCCAGGACGGGCAGGCGCCAGATCCGGGTCTGGCCCGGGAAATGCTTCTGCTTGACAGCCAGGCGCAGGCCAGGGCGTGGGCAGCAGCACCTACAACGCGGCCGGGGCTGAGCCCTGGATCAGCGCCCCCGACGTCCTCTGCGGCTTCTGGTGGGGCTCTGCAGGATCAGGAAACACACTCTGAGGGGCCAGAACTGTTTCAGGCCCCTTGGGGGACGACCCGGAGGTGTTCACACCCACAGAGGCTTGTGAACAGTCCACCAGAGGCAGCACAGGGGCAACAAGCGGATGCGCTTCCCACCAGGAAGCCCACACCCCAGTGCTGTCTCTGATTCATGAGCAGAGTCATGTGGGACCCACTGCTCTGTCTCCTTAGCCTGTGTTCTCACCTGGACCATGGAGACAGGCCTCACCTCATATCCTGAGAGGCCCCCAGGGATACAGCGCCACGCTCAGCAGGTGCTTAGTCCCTGGATGCTCCCAGTGTCCCCTGGACAAACCCAGGAGTCCAGATGCGCCCCACCCCCTGGCCCTCAGGAAGTACGTGAGTTTGGTGGACGGTGTGATGCCCCTCAGCACCACCAAACACTAAATTGCAGAGAACAAATACTCTAGGACTCAGAACAGGAAGGATAAGGGAGGGCTGGACTGTGATGGAGGGCTTCACGGAGGAGGGGGCAGTGAGTCTTGAAATAGGAGATGCAGGAAAGGAGAGAATAGCGTGGGGAAGGGAGGAATTCCATGCAGGCAAACAGCTAATATGCAGAAACAGAGGGGCTGATGTGGCGGGTAGGACAGCCCCGGGCACAGACGGGCCCTCGGGAGTATGGTGATCGTGGAGGCTCAGCAGGTTGGGCAGCGACTCCCCTTCTCAGCCGAGAGTGTCCCCCCATACCCATTGGGAGCCCCAGAGCAGGGGTCAGAGAAGGACCCCATGGCAAAAAGCGTGTCCAGTCCACGGGCCACGTGGGGCCCAGGACAGCTTTGACTGCAGCTCAACACAAATTCATAAACCTTAAGGCATTATGAGTTTTTCTGCGACCTTTTGTTTAGTTCATCTGCGATCATTATTGTGAGTGTATTTTTCTTGTGGCCCAAGACAATTCTTCTTCCAGTGTGGACCAGGGAAGCCACAAGGTTGGACGCTCCTGCTAGAGGGGAGGGGAGGGGCAGAAGGGGTCTGAGGCCGCCGTTGGGAGGAGCCATCCTAGCTGCAGAAGCACGTGCCTGGTGGACTGACAGCACTTTGTGGGTCTCGTTCCCAGGAGATCTGTGATGACCCCCAGTTTATCGTTGGAGGAGCCACCCGCACAGACATCTGTCAAGGAGCCCTGGGTAAGTGAGTGCTGGCCTCCAGAACAGGCTGCGGGGTCTCGTCTGCCAGGGCCGAGCGATGACCTGCCGCTTCTCTCCCTTCCTAAGCACTTTGCCCATATGCATTTCCTGAAGCTCCCTGGAATTTCTTGTCCCCTGAGGACCGTGTGCTGAGAAACACCATTGAACAAATGTTCACTAAAGCTTCCCACATCCCCAGCACTGGGCTAGT
This sequence comes from Craseonycteris thonglongyai, assembly GCA_004027555.1. NCBI lineage: Eukaryota > Metazoa > Chordata > Mammalia > Chiroptera > Craseonycteridae > Craseonycteris > Craseonycteris thonglongyai. Next base: position 20,492 of record PVKE010001920.1, read on the forward strand.
TGCTGAGGTTACAAATATGCTCCCCCCTGGAGGACCCAGGGGCATCGGGGCCACCCCATAGTCACCTCATAGTCGCTGCACCTCCTGGGGCCAGAACAGCCAGTGGCCTATGAAAGAGAGTCAGGCTCTGGGCCGACAGCCAAGTGGGAGGCCGGCCCAGGCCAGTGACAGCACTGAGACAGTTTCTCTGGGGCTCCAGAGCAGGGGTGGTGAGTCAGTGAGAAGGAAGAGGAAACCGATGGGCATGGGCTGTTGGGAGGAAGTGAGAGTATCAGGGTGTTCTCAGTAGAGGCCAGACAGGTCCCCATGGCATCCCAGCGTGTTGCACACGCAGCTGTTACGTTCATTTCAGTACCGTTCACTAGGGCAGCCGGGCTGTGAGGTTCTGAAGCTGCTCAGTGAAGCGGAGCCCCGATTTCTTTCTGGATCTAGTGACTGCTGTGACCGGAGCCCACGGAGTGTCCGGCTTTGGTATAGACACTCCCAGGCTTCTTTGAACATGTCTGAATAGTGGGGAGCGTGGGACCCTTATTTAAGAATCTCAGAGAATCCACTGTCAGTTAGTGTACTCAGAGTAAGTACAGCCTCTGATTGCTGTAGCAGACGATGTATTTGCTCCCATAAACCCAAACGTGGTTTCCTGCCGTCACCTTCCACTTGCTCCCAGACTAATCCATAGGTAACAAAATTAACCACCTCGACTTGTACCTCCTGCCAACACCCAGAATAATAACAGCTGATGTTTACTGAGTGGATACAGTATGCTAGACACTAAGCTATGAGAGCAAACTCTCTAAGGTTACCGGGGTGACAGCTGCCCCTGGAGCAACACGGGTTTGAACCACATGTGCCCACGTAGAGGTGGATTTTTTATTTTCTAATAAATACTGTAAATGTAGCTTCTCTCCCTTACGATTTTCTTAATCACATTTTCTTTAGTTTTGTTGTAAGAATACAGTAGGTACTAGTTATACAATTTATGTGTTAATCAGCTGTTTGTGTTATCGGTAAGGCTTCTGGTTAACAGTAGGCTATTAGCATCATGGTCAAGTTCTTAGGGGAGTCAAAGTTATACACAGCGGGGGTCGGAGCCCCTAATGCCCACGTTGTTCAAGGGTCAACTGTATTCCCATAACATAGGGGAAGACACTGAGCACCCGGGAGTAACTTGTTTAAGGTCCTCCCACTGCTGACATGGGACCTGGGATACAAATGCAGAAAGTCAGACTCCAGGCCTGTGTATTGAACCCCTGAGCTCGATTCCCAAGAAGGGGGCCTGGAAATTTTTCAGCCCCGGAGGGATGAGAGTGCAGCAAAGCCCCATAGGAAGGTGACCCAGGAAGGCGCTGGGAGGAGGCTGGGGGCAGGCAAACCCCAGCTGTTGGAATGGAGCCTCTGAGCTAAGCGGATTCCTGAAATGCCAGAGCACATTCTTACCTGAGAAAACTCACCTCCCATTTCCCATCTTCACAACTCCCCAGGAGACAGAAGCCCCGGGTCCTTGGGCATCCACTGTGGGTGCTCCTGGAAATTCCCTGGTTAAAGGCAAGGGAAGTTAACAGGGCTGGAAGCTGATGGGGGCTTTGACCAATGCTGGGGGCTTTAGAGACAATTGTGGCAAGTGTCACACCTGGGCTGCATTCCACCTGGGTGAGATTCCACACCTACACCAAACATCTACTTCAGCGTTTAATGACAGATTAGGGGCCAAAGTGCAAATAACAAATGTAGGCTGGAAGTCCTGTTTAAAACTCCCAGGCCATTTGGAGAGGGCAAATGTGGGCAGAGCTCACATTCCCGGGGTAAAATTCCCCAAGATCGGCACCGGACCAAATAGAAACAAGTGCTAAGTCTTCAGCGCTGTCGTTTTACACCCTACTGGACGTTTGTTCTCTTGGCCTTTTATTTTAGAGCACCTGGTTAAATTACAATCTGAAATGTGGTTGACTGACCTCTCACCCGGAGTCTGGCTTCTGGGCACAAGGGTTAGTGATGGGCTGGTGATTCTCACCAAGTCCCAGGAGGCTCCGGAACGTGAGGAACAGGGGCTGGGGCAATGACACCTGAGCACACAGCCAGAGATGCGAGCCTGGCTCTGGCCTTAGGTGGGAGACCATGGGGAAGTCATCACTTGGACCCTCAGTCTCTTCTAAAAAAGGGAGGGAGGGAGGGTTGGGAGGTGACCTCAAGGATCCCCTCAGATGCGGCCCTGAAGTTCAGTCCCCATGCCTGACACTGAGTGTCAACCTCCTGCTGGAGGGTTAGAGCATCGTGAGGTCACCTCTTGTCTTCCTGTCACCTGGGTAGCAGCACCCGACTCCTACAGCACTTTTCATTGCATTTGCTCATGTCATGTCCCAACTCTAAGTAAACACTCTCACCTCCAACTATGCAGGCACAAAAACAGGGCAGGGGGTGCGGGTGGGGCGCATGGAAGTTCACATCTCTAAGAATTGCCAGAGAGCTCAGATCTGATTTTGAATCCTTCCCAGCTCTTTTCATAACCTGACTCCCTCCGAGCTGCCGTGACGCGGTGCTGAGGGGAACGTGGAGGTGAAACTCTCAACGTGAAGTTCGTTTTCTTCCCTGCCTGTTCTACCCTGAGACTCACTCAGTTCACCACCAGTGAGCCCGGAGGGGCTGTCCTTGGACTTGCACCGTCCCGTCCTGCCCGTGGGCCTCACAGCATGGCCCTGCTTTGGCTGATCTGCCCGCTCCCACCCTCCTTCCCAGAAGGCTCGAAGCCTCACCAAATCGTTCAAACCCTGAGTTGGGAACCGCACTGACAATGAGCTGCCTCCACTGCAGGCCTTGGAGCCAGTGAAAGAAAACCTGCTCAGCCCTGGGAAGGGCTGAGGCCCCAGTCCGGCCCTGCCACTAAATGTGGCTTTGTACTTGCTGGTGACAACCTACTCTTACAGGTGATTGCCACTTGGCGTGGCCCCCAGGGGCCCAGGAAATGCAAACGCTGAGCTCCTCCTACCTGTGGTTCTCACTGGGCCCCTGCTGAGCTTTCTCCTCTGCCCCCAGCCCCCCACCCCCCACAGGCCCCTGGCTCCCTGGCGAAGGGCTTATGGCCAACGACACAGGCCTATAGCTGTTAAAACAGCAGAGCCCCATTTCATTGTAACTTGGCAAATGTTCTCCAGGCCCCTCAGAGGTGGGTCACCCTGACTCTACCCTCAAAGGGTCCCCAGAACACCCACGGGGAGGGGTTTGGCTCCGGGGTGCCCCTCTCCACTGCCCAGTTGAGAAGCAAGTGGGAAGGGGCAAAAGCCCTCCAAAAGCATGATACCTCCTCTGCTTACCCACCTGGGTGACTCTGAGAGGTTTTCCAAGCTCTCAGCCTCAGTTTCCTCTTCTGTAAAATGGGACTAATACTAATACTCCCCAGGGCTGTGGTGAAAAGTGAGATTCATATCTGCAAACGCGCCTGGCAAACTAGAATCCTGAGCAAATTCAAGGGGCCGTGATTGTTAGAGTCCCACTAGGTGCAACTCACAATCTAAGGAAGGAAGTGTGTATGTGGGGGGCGGGGGGGGGGGGGGGGCGTGGTGCCTGGATTCGGGTAACCACAGGTTGTAATAGTTGAGGAAGAAGAAATGTGTGAGATAAACGTAGAGGGGCAGAGCACACTCTTCAGTTCAAACACTGAATTTTATTTCTTCTCTGTTTCTTAGATCATTTTCTTTTTTATTCATTGTTGAATGCATTGGGGTGACATCGGTTGGTAGAAATTAGTTTCCAGGTGTACAATTCTACATGACATCGTCCATGTGTTGCACTGTGTGCTCGCCACCCAGACTCAGTTCTTCTATCATCATGTATTTGACACCCCTTTTCTCCACCCCCTAAAAACTGATTTTTTTAATGTTTTAAGATTTTTTGATGATTTTTAAATTATAATTTTAAAAAATTGTTTTCTCATAGGTGACTTTAAAATTGTAATAGCCTTTTTTTTTTTTTAGAATAGCTAGATTTACAGAAAAAATTGAGGTGATAATCTAGAGAACTGCACACACCCCTCACGCTTTTGCCCTCTTATTAATAAACATCTCCCATTAGTGTGGGACCTTTGTTACAATTAATGAGCAATCATTAACTAAAGTGCACTTTTTAGATGTCCTTCCTTTTCTTTTTACCTAATGTCCTTTTTCTATTCCAAGATCCCACCAGAGACTCCACATGACATTTACTTGTCACCTCTCCTTCGGCTCCCCTTGGCTGTGACAGTGTCTCAGGCTGTCCTTTGTTTGGGTGACCTGGACAGTTTTGAGGAGTCCTGCTCAGAGATTCTGCAGGTGCCTCACCCCACCCCGGACTGGAGTCTGCAGAGGCCTTCTTAAAAAAACAATGGCTGTAGTTTAAAAAAAAAAACAAAAACAAAAGAAAGGACTGGAAAGTTGTCAGGCCGCTTTGAAGAAGAAAGTAAATACATTCTCTTCTCTTAAAAGCAGTGCTCACGACCCCACCCCCACCCCCCACCAGCAGCGGCCCCGCCCAACCTCCTGGAGCTGGTGCTCAGCCCTGAGTCATCGTTTCCTCTCGGCTGCTTTTCTGGTTACAAACAGAGTGTTTCCAAGCTTTTCTCCCCGGTGGCCGCAGGGCTCCCAGATCCCCCTCCTGTCGCGTCTAAGACAGTCTCATGAACAGGACGGGCATGGATCGCTGACCCTAATACTGTGCCCAGAGGCCGCTGGCCTGCCCTGGTCGCCCCAGCCTGGGCCATCCACACAACGAGGCTCTGTCCTCGGCGACCCCGACCTCCCTCCCCAGCCAGCAGGAGCGGTGGGAGCCCTACCATAGACATCCCCAACGTCCCACACGCTGCGCTGAAGCCACAGGGACCGCCTCCCCATGGACCTGTGTATGGACCAGTGACTTTTCACTTGTCCAGGTGTCCCTGAGCCAGGAGCCAGGCCACACCCGGTGGGCTCAGTCACCTGTCTCTGAGATGAGAGGGTTGGCTCAGACTTTCCCAAGGCCCCGCTACTTCTGAGGGTCCGTGACTCCAAACGTGCTGCTTTCCACCCGCTGCCACTCGCCCCCTGCACCCCTCACAAGCTTCTGCTCCAGGGTCCGAGAAACCTTGCTCAGGTCACCCCACAACTTCCATTGTGTCAGGTGTGACCTCGGGATGCTTTCTTCCGGGATTTTGTTGCCTTGGCCACAGGGAGACGTTGCTCCAGGAAGTCAAGGAAACAAATGCTCTCCCACTGTCTCTGCAGGTGAGGGAGCAGAGTTGGGGGGCAGTCTCGGCAAGACGGGGCTCTCCTCCTCTGCTCCTGTGGGGGTCTGTGGGGCATTGGGGGCAGGGAGGGTGTGGACTTGACGGTGCTTAGTAGGAAGGAACAGGGTCTGCAGAGTCCTGGCAGATCAGGCAGTGCCCCTGGGACCAGGGCTGCAGAGAACCGGGGTGCAGCGTGGAACCCGCCTCCAGTGGCTTCTGGTCCAGGGCGCCGCTCAGGACAGCCCGGGGCTCGGCTGTCTGGGGGCGGGGGGACTCCCTTCTGAGAGTCCAGCAGTGGTCACCCAAGTTCAGCGTGTGTGGACATGAACCCCATGCCTCAGCATCCTCACCCTCTATGTGGGACGGGGGACAGGACAGGAAAAGGGACACGCAGTTTGGGTCACTGGCTCTTGCTCAAAGTTCTGAGCACAGTTCATAGGACGCTGCATTGTTAACTGGGGGGATGGGGCTGAGGGGACCATCCCCCCTCCACAGCTGCTGACATACAGGAGACAAATTTAGGTTTAGGGGTACCCTTTTCTGGACTGCTGCCAGGCAGTGAAACAGTCACAGGAGGGACGGCCCCTGTGACTCACAAGCCCCGGCTCCTGCAGGGTGTGTGCTTCCTCTAGGGAAGCCCCTCCCTGCCAGCTGGGGGCTTGGGTGGGGGCGGTGGCTAAACTGGCTCCTTGGGACTTCCGTCCCCTGCCTTGCACAGCTAAGACTCTGGTGGCCTCCCCCTGGGCTGCGTGGGCCTCGGGAGATACAGGGTCCCTATCAGTAGCATGTCATGTCTGCCTGGGACTGTCCAACACCAGTGTCTCGGTCAGGGTCCAGTGTGGCCCACAGCGGCCTCAATGTCCAGGTCTGACAATCGTTTATGTAGCTGTCACTATGGAAAGCAAAGGCGCCAACCCCCACAGGCATGAGACGCCTGAGACAGAGCAGGGTTTCTGCGGACGTCTGAGGCAGGGGAATTCTTCATTGTGGGGGCTGTCCTGTGGGCGCGCAACAGGCCGCGGCTTCATTCCTGGCCCTCCTCCCATTACATGTCCCCACCCCTTCCCAAGCGTGACAAGCCCATAGTTCTCAGACTTTGCCCCAAGTCCCCAGAGTGGGGGTGATGCAGGGTGGCAAAAATGCCCCCCGGAAAACCACTGACAGAACAGGGGGAGTAGAAAGAGGCCAGGGAGACATTAAGTACCGTGAGACCAGTGGGGCGCAGTGCCCACGTGGGGACCTGGGGACGGGAAGGGAAAGGGGTCCTGCGTGGGCAGTGGCCGTGGTAACTGGTGGGTGAGGGCCTGGGGGCCAGTCTCACTCGCGGCTGGTGCGGCTTCACCTCACACAGCCACCATCAGGAGTACACGTCATAGGAAAGGGGAGACAGCATTTAGCGGGCAGCGTCAGGGCACGCAGCTGGCACCTTTGACCCGGGTGTGGGCCCGCCTCAGGTCCTGGGGGCTGAGGAGTGAGGGGGCATCTGGGCGTCTTGGCATGGCCCCCTGGCACTGGCACCTCCCTGTGCACGCTCCGCTCTCTTCCTGGCACCCCACCCCCCCAGATTCTGCTAGTTAGCAGGTGCAGCCTATGTCCCCGGCCAGATACAGGTTTCATTACACCTGGATCTAGTCATTATACCCCCAAAACAGTGACTTAAAACAACTGTGTTCTCTTTCACTCCTTTGGTTCTGAAGGATGACTGGGCCCAGGTAGGCGAGGGTCAGGGTCTCTCAGGCAGTCAGCCGGAGCCAGCGCCGGGGTCACCACCCACATGCCTGGTGCCTGGGCTACAGACCGGATCCGCTGGGGCTCCCAGGGTCTCTCTGTCTCTTCTGCGGCCTCTTCCAAGGAGGCGGAAAGGCAGCCAAACCTCTTACCTAGTGGCATGTCCCACGAGAGCCTGGGAGGCTGTCTCGCCTGTTGTGGCCTAGCCTGGGACATTACAAAGCGTCACTGGTACCATACCCTGCTCACTGAGACAGGTGGAGGCCCACCCTAGTCAGTTCAAGGGGTAGGACACACAGATCCCACCTCCTGGCGTGGGTGGCAGGTTCTAGAAGAGCTGGAAATGGTGGCCACCGTCTTTGCAAGATGGCTCCCCAGGACCAGTCCACGCTCCCCTCCTCTAAGCCGCCCCTGGCCCCACCTCCCTCTTATACAACGCGGCTGCCCTGTCGGGACTGGAAGCCCGGTGTAGCTCGGGTCCCCTGCTTCCGTTCCTGTCTGTAGGAAAGGCTGTGGTCGAGGACAGGCAAGAAGGAGGCACGCAGCAATACTACACTCCCCTCTCAGGAGCGCCCCCCGCAGCCGCAGCCAGTAGTGACGCAGCACCCTGCTCCCCACGATGGCCCCGGGGGACCGCAGCCTGTGCTCAGAGCTGACCCTCAGGACACGGGGCCAGCGGCCTGGGGTGTGCAGGTCTGGAAATGTACTGGCGTGGCTGTGCGTGTTTATCTTTTCAGAAGAGGGTTCTGGAGCTTAAAGGAGCCATTCATGAGGTCTGCTGGGGAGTGCCGTGTCCTCAGAGGGGGTGTGTCTGGCGCACCCCTGAGTGCCTTCCTGGGGAGGGCGGGGTGGGGGGGTGTCTGGTATGCTCCGAGGTGGGTGAGCCAGCCCCAGACAGTGGAGCCTTTAGTCAAGGTGGGCCCCGGATGCCTGAGTCCAGAAGGGTGAGGCCACTGTGCTTAGTGACCCCAAAATCCAACTGGAACTTCCTTCTCCCACACAAACTAGAAGGGGAGGGGGAGGTCTGGAGATGGAGGGACATCCCCGGGGGACCCACAAGCAGAAGTGGCCTCAGTGATCTCAGCAGGCACCCATAGGTGGGAAAGAGAATGTCACTAAATAGTCACCGAGCTCACGGACAAAGCAATGCTTGAACACTCTCGTGCCACAGACACCAAAACAGTAAAAATCCAGTGCAACCCCCACACCAAAGCATGCTGGGAGAGAAGGGATTAATTAGGCCGCTGCCGAGCACAGGGCGGTTTGGCTCTTAAAGGACCCTCTTGCCTGGTGATAAGCTGGGGACAAAGTAGAGAAGAGACTGAAGCCAGCCTCCCCCAGGGCGTGGGGGCTCTCAGGCCCCCAATCCAGCACTAAAGGGAGAGAAGGGGGACGTCAACAGTCCCAAATGAGGTTCCCTCAGGCCTGGGCAGGGGTTGGGGGGACCCCCACTGCAGTGGTCACTCTTGAGTTTTGTACCTACGACCTCGTCGGTGCTCGCCCTTTTCCTGTACTCACGCTTTGGACACCCCCTCCCTCACGTCCCCCGTGTTTGCTGAGGCTCAGGATGATGCCACAGGCCCACAGGGACTCAGCAGGTCACAGTCCTGCCTCTGTGACTCCCACCCTCCACGCCCATGAGCTGTCACCCTTTCCAAGACAGGACAGCCAATGGTGGCCAGTGTGGCACAGAACTCAGCCCAGACCACCCCTTCCGCAGTCTCCCATTTCCTCCGTCACAAAACTGGAAAATAAAAAACAGCCGGCACTTAGAGACGCCGTTCTAAATGCTTTACACATTTTCTCCCATTTAATTCTCTACTCTGTGATGCGCTTCACTGTTACTGGACCTGTTTTATATATGAGGAAACTGAGGCACAGCGAGAGTAGTTTGCCGCGGGTCAGAGCCAGGGCTTGAGCGCGGGGCTCCGGCTCCAGTGTTTCTTAGCCTGTTGGGTGGAGGTGGGGGTGGGAGAAAAACCTGAATCTTCCTGAGAAAAATGCATGTATTCACACACATGCACCATTCACGCAAGATGCGTCGGGTTCCATGTGAAACCCACTCATGGACCCCCAGTGTCCCTTTTTCATCTGACCTTAACAGCCTCCTGCAGATAACGGGGGTGCCATCCCCCTTCCACAGCTGAGAAAACATGGGTCAGAGGAGTGAAGAGGTGCACCCAAGTGCACACAGCCGTCAGCGGTGGGGTCGGGATTCGAACGCAGGTCTGTAAGCACAGAGCCAGCGCTCATCCCCACCCACCTCTGGCCGGGCCTCCTCTCTCCGTCTGTGCAGGACGCCTTCCCGCTCTCCTCCCCTCCAGCTCGGCTGCGGGGTGCCCAGCAGTGGGGAACCCCGGCAGAGCCCCCCACGGGGCCTCGCTGAGCCTGCCCCGGGCTGGCTGCCTGCGCTTTGCTGGCCTCCTCCCCGCCCAGTGCCCGCAGACAGGGCTTCCGGGACAATGCAGCGTGCCTGGGCGGAGAGCCTGCAGGACGGGCAGTCCCCAGGGCTGGGCTGGGACGGGACACGCAGCCACCGGGGACTGAGAGCGGCCCAGAGCCCGGAATCCGGCTGAGGAAGCCCCAGGGGGAGGGGGCGGCGCCGGTACATCAGAAGCACAGGACATGTGGCCGGTGACAGAGCCCAGCCAGGGAGGAGCGAGCAGCTCAGCCTCCTGAGACGCCTTCCCCGGCTGGAGGCCCTGCGCGATTTCCTTTCAATGTCGCCGGCTTTCCTACCCGCCCCCACCACCCGGCTCCGGACTCCCAGACGCCCCCTGCCCAGTCTCCCCACAAAGCTGCCGCCAGTCATTTTCCCCATGGGGCTCGCCCATCCGGGCCCCCGCCGGTGTTTGCAGGGGCCCAGGGTCGTTTTTCTTGTTTCTTTCCTGAGAAGGGAGAGTGAGCACCCTTAACGCATGTGAGGCGTTACTGTTTCCTTTGTCCCTGAACTCTACCTATGTCTTTGCCCATTTTCCCACAGAGCTCTCCTTTTATTTATTTATTTTTTTTCTGTTTATATATTAGAAAGGTGTGCTATATTATATAGCCTTTGGCCTGGGACCAAAATAACAGATATTTTTCCTTGTTATTTTCTTAGTTTGGCTTCGCTTATTGTGATTTATTTTACCACGTCAATTTTTTTTTTTTTTTTTTTTACTTTAATATAGTTAAATTTATCATTTAACGTTTGGCTCTTGCTTCTCGGCCTTTAGGCTAAGATCAAGTGTAAAACTGTATGGCTTCCAGGTTACACTTCAATAGTTAGTCTCCACTCTGAGATTCTAATAGAATTCTCCCATTGTCTCTTCCAGAAAGTCTGTTCCAAAAGATAATTACATTTATCATGTTATCATAATGTAAATATATGAAAATTAAACTTAAGTAAATACTATAAATGCATACATAACTAATAAGTATGCAAATAATACAAGTGGCTAGATTTATCATATTTATATGTGAGTATACATAAAATCTTAAAATACATATTTAAGATTTATAATGTTAAACATTTATAAATAAATATTATTCCATTTAGAAGTTATCCCTGTGACAAGATGAGCTATAACTTGATTTTTTTCTGGATGGCTACTCAGCTGTTACAATTCCATTTGTCAATAATTTTTATCTTTACTAAATCCCTAAGATTGGAACTGTATCTAGACTTTCTACTCTGAGCCATTTCTCTCTCTATGTCCTCAGACACAAGTTCTGTACTATTTTAGTCACTGTAGCTTTATACATGTTTTTACTAGCTGATAGAGCCAAAAACTCCCTCCCTTTTTAGATACTTTTCTGACTACCCTTCATGTTTAGCTTTCCCTTATTTATAAACGTTACACTCAGCAAAGTTCCAAATTTAAACATTAAAAAATGCTCTTGCTATTTTTATTGGGATTGCATGCATTTAAAGACTAACTAACATAAGAGGAAGTGGCATTTTTGTGATATTGACTCTAGCCAAGAAGATGGGCCCCATTTTTAAATGGAGTAAGTGCAGTGGTGCCCAGCCTCTCCTGGCAGGATGGTGCCCTGGAGTTCGTTTGTCAGGGTGACAGGGTGACAGGGTGACAGCTGGTCAGGGACCAGATCAGAGAAGACACTGCTGGAGAGAAACAGCTGTACCGGAAGCCTTCTGTAATCAAATGTGGAAGTGTAAGCAGACCCCTCCCAGAAGAGGACACTGAGGTGTGAGTGGGAGGGGGCTCTCGGGATTCTAGGACTGGCAGTGGGTCCTGGACACACGCCACCTTAAAGGAACAGTGCCCTGCATTCAAGGGGCAGCGCTCCAGCTGAGCTCACCCAGGAGCCAGAGAAGAAATACCGCAACCTCGCTCCCCTCCTTTCCTCTGATTTCTGGGGCTCCCCACAGGCCACACCCCTCCAGCAGCCAGAGGCTCCGGGAGCCCATGGTTTCATCCAGGAGGTCAGCTCTGAGGCAGAGAGCAGCGTGTAGACTGGACACAGAGAGAAAGCTCACAAGGATTACTCAACTCTGGGTCCCCACGATCCAGGCACTCGGGTCCCCAAGACAGTCAATGGCTCTGAGGTCAATGCAGTGAACAAAGATCAGAAGGTTATCAATAGCAGGTATACCCACGTCTAAACGGACGTTAGCCCTGAGCAAGGGGGCTGGGAAACCCACTGGGAGGGGAAGGCAGGAGTTCCGGGGTGTGGTGTTCAGTGATAGTCCCTTGAGTATTCTGGTGGCCAGCCCACCCTCACTTCTGCCAGAACTTCTTGTGTGACTGGAGATCAGAATCAAAAAAGAAGGGAGGGAGGGAGGGAAGGAAGGAAGGCTAAACAGCACAAGGAAAAAAATATTTGCTAGAGTCGAGTCTTACAGGTATATAACTGAAAGCCTGTACGCGCCCGGCCCTTCCTTTTTCAGGCCCCGTCCACGTGGCCGTAGTCCAGGAGAGGCCCTAGAAGACACACTCTGGGGCTTTCCCGGAGCCCAAACCCGTTGGAGCTGTTTAGGCAAGCGGGTTGTAGCGCTGGTGTTCAATGATGCATCTGGCCTGGCCTGTTCCAGCCGGCCTGGGTTCATGTGACTGACCCAAGCAGGCTGTGCTGGGAGGAGACTAACGACCTCTCCGGCCAGGTCACCTCTACAGGAGCAAGTCAGTGCAGGATTGCCCAGAGGAAACTTGTTTTCTTAAGTCATTTTAGGGGAGCAGGAAATGAGGCCCCTGCGCCCATGAGGAAGAAAACTGGAAGCTGCAAAGCAAGGATTTTCAGGACATGGCAAGAGTCAGCCAGGTCTGGGGATGAGCAATGTGCAGTCAGCACTAGCCTAGATGTATGACTCTCCCCCAAACCAAAGAAAACAAAAACAAAACAGTCCTTCGCACATGCAGTCATGTCCCATGAATAGCAGCATGGTGAGCTGTGACCTGCATGACCTGCAGCAGTCCTGCAGATGCACACCGGTGGGACGCCTACACACGTGCACCATGTGACCGCGACCACAGGGAGGGGCTAAGATGGCCTCCGCACAGTCAGACAGAGCAGGCCGCCCTTGTGAGCGTGTCCGGGGGCTTGATGAGGGACCACAGGGACTGGGGGAGTAATGGCCTCTCAGGACTTCGGCTACTGGAATCCCTTCCCCGGGACCCACTTTACCCACAAGTCTTGGCCTCCACGTGCTGACAGATCCCAAGCCGAGCGTGTTGCAAGATTGTGAGACGATCTCTTAATTCGCTCAAGAAGAAGTAAGAGTCACGGGCATCTCCAGGTTCCCCAAAGAGGCTGAAGTCATGAGAAGAGCCGAACTCAGAGGGAACGGGTTGAAAAGGAGGCTCTGCTGACCCCGGGAATAATTGGCACACAGTGAAGTTGTCCTCCGGCATGGACAGTGTGACAAGGCGCAAATGGGAGAGTGGTAGGTGCTCAGCAGAGGCCTGACAATCCTCTGTGTTACTGATCACCTGGTCCGTACCAGGTGGCAGGTGGCATCAGGTGCGGGAGAGCCCCTCTGAGGGAGATTTCCATCCCCATCAATCAGGGGCTCCTTGGTTCCTTCTCCACGGCCAGAGCTGAAAGCCCTCGCTGCTAAATTTCTCTGCAAACGGTTTATTCTCAACATGTCAAAGTGTCAACTTTGTACATATAAAGGCTGAGTTGACCCAAAAGGTCTGACAGACGGAAATTCCATGCCTTTAAAACTTGAACTTGTAACTGTTTAGCTGGTGGCAGAGCCTTGGCCTCCTGAGCCTCGTGACCTCAGCTTTAACACAGGGTCGTAGTACTGTCCTCCTAGAGCTGTTGTGGGGAATAAATGAGATAAGAAACTACAGCTCTGAGAAGAGTGGCTGGCACACAGAAGGCCTCAATAGCAAATGGGTATTGCCCAAGTTCCCCTAGCAGTCCAGGAGCAGGAACTCATAGCCCAGCATAACAGGTAAAGCAACAGGGCTGTGATCAACTCATGTAATGGGAAATTCCAAGGCAGGTCTGGCTTCAGGCACGGCTTGATCCAGGAACTCAAGTGATACCGCCAGGACCTGGCTTTACTCTCTCTCCAGCTCTCGGCCCCTCTTTCTCTGATTTGACTCCACTCTCAGACAGGCTACCTGTCCCACAGAAGCATGGTGGCTGCTGCAGACCACGCGTCATGACAGCGTCAATGCAGTAGGAGAGGCCACCTTGTCTATTCTTCCCCAGTAACAGTCTCATGTCACCTCAGTGGCTCTGGCTGGGTCACTGCATCCACCCAACCGAAGGAGCAAGAGGATTTGTTTAACTTCCTTTGGTTATACTGGCTCATTCGCGAGGGATGTGTCTCCACTTAAGAGAGAGGTGCTCCCAGCATATCTAGACCTCAAGGAGCTACACACATCATTCCTAAATGGTAACGGGACGATCGAGTTCCAAAACTACCGGGACGCCCAGTAGTCGACCCGAATGCAAAGAACTTGGTGAACTTCAGTAACATTTATAATTAGACTTGCAAATTAGTAACAATCCAATAAAAATTAAGCGCATCCGAGGCTATGTTCCGTCACTGTCATGGGAAATGGTAGGAAAGTGGACATTCCTTAAGAATGGAGGAAACTTCCTCATCCTCTTCCCAGACCCCTCAGTAAACGTGACCCCTCCCCACAAACCACCTGGTGCTGTTGCGGGCGCCCCGCTCTCCTCTAACCGTGCGAAACTCCTCTAACCGTGCGAAACGACCGTGGGGCACCTACCTCCGGTGCCAAATAGGTGTGTTGTACACATGTGCACTCGTTCTCCACAGAGGATACTGAGGCTCGGGGAGGGACCGGGCTGCCCGATCAGCTGCCCATCTGACTGTCCCCGACCCTACGGTGCCAACACCCCAGAAGTGATTCGGGGTGTCCGTGTAGCCTCACCCCTCCTCAGGGGACAGAGCCCAGCCTCTGTGCCTTGGCCTCTGACTCCGGGCCCCTATCTTCACTTCCCACCCTGGACCGCCTGCTGGCCTCCCTCCTCGTGCCCTGCACCCTTCTCCCTCACTCAGGCTCCTGGAAGCCCCCTGTTCTCAGGAGCCTGAGCTGCTGAGCGGGTTCCTCCCAGCCCAGGGGCTCCCTGTTGTGCACCCTGGTTGGTGTGCAGGGGCTGCAGTCCAGCGATCACAGAGCTCTGGGTCTTTCAGAGAAGGAACTCCCCCATCACCATCCAACCACCGTCACGTGTCCCCCTCAGCCTTCCCCTCAAGCCTCACCCCACCCTCCTACTTGCTGTCACAGGAGGACCACTGACACACGGCCCTGGGTGCACAGAGCCTGTCTCGAGCTCCCAGAGGTGGGGACAAGACGGTAAAACCTCTGGCACTGAGACCCCTCTGATGGGAGCTCCTTGCGCTGTGTTCACAGGTGACTGTTGGCTGCTGGCAGCCATCGCCTCCCTCACCTTGAATGAGGAAATCCTGGCTCGTGTTGTGCCAGGAAACCAGAGCTTCCAGGAGAACTACGCAGGGATCTTCCGCTTCCAGGTAACTGAGTAGCTGGCTCAAGCTTTTCCTCAGCCAGCCCTGGGGGCCAGGAGGGGTCTGGGGGCGAGGAGGAGGTCCCCTGGCTTGGCCGAGTTCATCAGTCCCATGTTTGCAGACTCTTATGGCCAATCTGTTCTACAAAGGACATGAGAGGCAGCAGGAAGCTCGCTGGCCTGCCCCTGTGAGGATGGCAATGGGGCGCCTCTTGGGTCATGCAAGGAGGGGGGTAGAACAAGGTGCTTAATTCACAGGCTGAAGAAATAAGTGTTTTTTGAGGTCTGAGATAGTGTTAAGGGACTGCTCCCTCTCCTTTTGTGCGGGTAAATGAGAAACAGCGTCAGGGGCAGGGGGCAGGAGGCTGGGGCGGCGGGCGTGGATTTGGAGGGACACATACTCTGTCCTCTGTTTCCGGGTGACAACTCACCTGCAGAAAGGGGGTTAGAGGAAGCGTCTCCTCCCGGGATGGGCCCAAAAGCCACACCACGCGCTTCCGTGGACTCTGGGCACCCAGATGCTGCTGAGGCTCAGGTCCCCGTGCTGCCACCGGCCCCTCTCCTTGTCCCCCAGTTCTGGCAGTACGGAGAGTGGGTGGAGGTGGTGGTGGACGACCGGCTGCCCACCAAGGACGGGGAGCTGCTCTTCGTGCACTCGGCAGAGGGGACTGAGTTCTGGAGCGCGCTGCTGGAGAAGGCCTACGCCAAGTAAGTGGCCCTCGGACAGCCTGCTCCCTGCTGGCCCGGGGTCTCCAGCGAGACCCACCAGGAAGCACGCCAGGACGGCCGTGAGCAGAAAGCTCTGCCACAGGACCGCTTGAGCCACAACTGAGCTCTAAATCCAAGGAGCTAATGCAGCAGGGCACCGGCCTCGTTAGGCGCTGATGAACGACAGCCACGGGCCCGTCCTGGGCCTGACTGTTGCGGGCCTTGAGAAGGGCCCCCCACCCCACTGCCTGGGCAGGTGTGTTAGTTTCGTCAGCCAAATACGGCGAAGGGCTTTTGCCAATGGGCAGAACCGTCCATTGCAGAGGTGTGAAAACAGGGGACATTTGCCCAGAATATGTGGTGTGTCTGATTAGAAACGGTGTCCTATGCTCCCCCCACTGGGTCCCACCCCCGTGGCCTGGAGTCATTGTCCAGCGCTCAGCTCAGCCCCCTCCTGAGTGGCCTCGTCCGGGCGAGCTCCTGGGCTCTGTCCTCTGAAGTGAGCAGCTCGGAGGCATGGGGGGATGTCTGTTCTTTATGGCCCCTGCCAGGGCGGGGGCCAGCTCTGAGAATCCGGGGCCTGAGTCAAAGCCACAAGCTCAATGGAGTTAGAGAAGCCCCCGACCCCCCAGTGCTCACTGCTCAGGGGAAACGGCTCTAACTACGGAATTGCTGCCTTTTCTAAAAGCTATCAGTGCCCAACAGCTAACTGGTAGACCTCCCCTTTCCCGTTACAATGTAGAAAGAACCAATAAAGGAGATTGGGCCAGATAATAGCCTAGGCCCTCTAGGGCCTTCCAACTCTGAGGTTCTATGAGATTATCAAAAAACCTTCACAACGTGCCCGGAAGTGGTAACTGTGGAGATGGCAACTTGCCCTGATGGGCCCCCTGAGTTGGAGACCAAGGAAAATCTGAGCAGGGGCATCCGACACAGGAGGCATCAAGGAGGAGACACTTGGAGGGGCCACGGTGGCCGCCCCCAGGACCGCAGCCTCTCCTGTCCCATAGGATCAACGGGTGCTACGAAGCGCTGTCCGGCGGCGCCACCACCGAGGGCTTTGAGGACTTCACCGGAGGCATTGCTGAGTGGTACGAGTTGAGGAAGGCGCCTCCCAACCTGTTCAGGATCATCCAGAAGGCTCTGCAGAAAGGCTCTCTACTTGGCTGCTCCATTGATGTAAGTCCTGCCTCCCTCCCAGCCCCACCTCTGGTCACTGTAGCCCAAGCAAGCCAACCACAGTGCCCAGGAAAACCCAGTGCCCTGACTCACACACTAGCCCATCCCTGTCCACCATATTGAGCTTCCCCTGGGACCCAGAGGTTGCTAGGCAACCAGCCAAGCTGTCTGGAGTACAACTGAAGGGGTGATGCTGCTCCCTGCCCTCCCCTCTCCAGCCACTTCCCACCCTCAGCCTCCTGTGAATCACCGCCCCAGACACAGGGTCCCCGAGAGCGCCCTCTGCTGGTCCCAACGGAAGGACTGCTCCAGACAGCTGCCCCCACCTGCCGGGTCTGTGCCTGGAGCCCCACCGCCGTCCTGTGCAGGGTTCATGGCCGGTGGGAAGACCTCAGAGGGCATGGAAGGGACTGTGTCCCCATACAGCCTCTCTGGCAAACCTCATCAGGGTAAGGGAGGTGGCACCATGTCTACCCGGCAAAGGCTGTGGCCACTCCCCAGCCCTGCCCTGTCCAGAACCTGGTGGTCCCTATGGGACAGAGAAAAGATGCCCTGTCCCTTGTAGACCAAGTCCAACTCCAGGAGGCGGGGATTCGCAGACTGTATCTGCAGACCATGTTGAGGCAAAAGCCCGTCTACCCATTAACGGGACACAAATAACAGCTTTCGCCAGGGTAGATGGGAGAAAGGAGAGACTTTGAGGACATTCGAATAGAACGGGCGCAAGTCCTGAGCTCCAGCGGGAAACCAAGCATTGTCGTAGTGTGATGGAGGGAGCTGGGCAGGGCCCCCCTGGAGCGCGGGGCAGTCCTGCGCGTGCGCCCTGGTGCCTGTGCGGGGCGCCCAGGCGCCCACCAGCCCTCTCCATAGGTATCCCCTATCCCTTCCCCTCCAGCGGCAGAAATGTGTGAATGCACCGTGCACACGGTCATGCACGCGTTTCCTCTCGCAGAGGGTTGCATTTAGCCTTTGCTCTGGTTGCAAAACGCGGTTCAGCATGGAAAAGCGGTAACCAGAGGTCCTCCAGGTGCGGGCAAGCACAGCTCTGCCCGTCCCAAGGCCACCCCGCCTCCTGGGCCCCGCCCGGCCTCTGCCTGCAGCTGTGGGGTCCCAGCCGGTGTGAGCGAGGGAGGCATGGGTGGCAGGCAGGCAGGATGCGACAGCGCGGGCCGATGCTCCTCGCCTTTTCAGATCACCAGCCTTGCGGACTCGGAGGCCGTCACGTCGCAGAAGCTGGTGAAGGGGCACGCGTACTCGGTCACCGGAGCCGAGGAGGTAACGCCCGCCGCGCCAACACGATGGGGTTCGGCCTGTGACCGCGCAGGGTGGGGCCCCGTTTTCCCGCATTCCTGAAGTTGAGACGGGCCTCGTGGGGCCGCCCCTTCCTGTCCCTGCCGCGGCCTCGGGCTTCCAGCGCGCGCTGCCCTCTGGTGGCCGCAGGGGCCGCCCCGGGCGCACCGACTAGTTTCAGAGCTACCTGCTCTGCTGGACCCGCCGAAACCAGACGCTACCTTCCATCCGCATAGTGGATGACACGAAGTAAAGTGCTTTCACCTTTCATCCCACATTTCAGCCCAAATTCGGGTTCAAATCTGACTCTGCCTCTTGCCAGCCGTGTGGGCTGGGCAGGTTACTTATACTTTCTGCACCTTAACTTCCTCATCTTTAAGCTAGAAATAATATTAATACCCATTGTCAGGTTGTGGTGATTCGTCCGGTTAATATATGTAAAGTGCTCAGACTGTGCCTGACACATATCTAAGTACGTAGCTATACTTGCTGCTGTTGTTATTATTATTATAAATATTATTAAGCAGCCCAAATTTACTATTAATTACAAAACTCAGACCAGACCCCAGGTCTTCTAATATGCCGAGTGTTTTCCTACTTTTATTTTATTTTATTTTATTTTTTTAAATATTTATTTATTTATTTTATTTTTGACAGGGAGAGAGAGAGATACAGAGACAGAGAGAGAACCGAACTGGGGGAGCTCCCAGTCCAGCACATGGGTCCGCACAGGCCGGGGCCGGGATTCGATCCCCGGTCCCTGGCGCTGCAAAGTGAGCGCCCAACCCACTGAGCCATCCCAGCTTCCCCCTACTTTTATTTTTTACATTGAATTTTTGTTTCTTGTTAGAGCCAAGAAAATAAACAGTAACTCAATAACATCACCTAATATAGAGTTCATATTTACATTTTTCCATTTACCCCAAAATATTCTCTACAGCACCCCCTCCCCAGTGCAGGATTCCACCCAGATCCATACACTGCATTTGCTTGTTATCCACATGTTCTGACAGGTGGGAAAGCTTCCCTGAGCTCCTTGACAAAAGGACATCCTTATCATAGTCAGTGAAAACGAGGTTCCGAGGTGCCACCACAGAGTCTAGAATAAATGCATTTGTGCCTCAGGCTCACGACCGACGTTGAGGAGCCGAGGTCCTCCACGGCCCAGGTCCTAGGAGCTGGTGGAGGAGGCTCTGGGCTCCAGAACCTCCAGGCCTGGCTGGAACTCCACACCTCTGTCCCCTCCTGCAGGTTGAAAGCAGAGGAAGCCTGCAGAAGCTGATCCGCATCCGAAATCCCTGGGGAGAGGTGGAGTGGACAGGGAAGTGGAATGACAAGTAAGGAGGGCACAGGCCACACCGAGTGGGACACGCGGGGTAGGGGGCCCCCTGAATCAGCCAACCCATTTCAGCCATCTGCACTCCTTTGTATAAGGCCCAGGGCACCTGAGATGCCCGTTCCTTTCATCTCATGGCGGATCCTTCCTCGCTCAGATGCACCCTGATAGCAGACTTGCAGGGGAAAAGTACACCCTTCTTTTCCCAACCCTTGTGCCTAAGACCTGAGAAGTCCCTCTGCTGATTTCCGGGGCTTCCTGGTAGACCAGTTACACTCATGACTGGTTGGCGTAGATTCTCCCATGAGCCCCTCTTGGGGTCTTTCCCACCCTCCTCCACGGCCCACTCCCGGCAGCCTCGGCCACTGCAGAGAGACCCCGGCCGGGGCCTCCCGGTCAGCAGCAGAAGCCAAAACGAGCTGCTCCCAACAGATTCTCAGCTGCCCCTTAAAAGCGCCTCCGGGCCCAGCTCAGTTTGGTCAGCGGTGCTCCTTCCTCTCTGATGGGCTGCGTCCATCTTCTGGACTCTTCCTTGCCACAGTCTTTCAGGATGACACAGCCTCTCACCTTGCTCCCCTGCACCTCTTAGCCACATGTGCGCTACTCCCCTCCCTTACTGGGCTCTGGGCACTCAGTGGCAAGAGAGAGAGTGGGGTCCCTGGTCCTCAGCTTTGGGGGGCCAAGGGGAGAAGTCATCACCTTACCTTAGTTTCTAATGCCTCACCTGTGACTTGGTTTTGCAGCTGCCCCAATTGGAACACCATTGACCCAGAGGTGAGGGAGAGGCTGACCCAAAGGCATGAAGATGGAGAATTCTGGTAAGACTGCTGGGGACAGAGGCGTCTGCCCCTCACCCCCACCCCTGTGACCTTTACTAGGAAATGAGTGAGATTATCGTGTCAGGGACCCAGGGGCGTGGGATCAGGTGTTGTGTTGTTTCAAACTCACTGTAAGACCCTGAACAAAAAAACTTCTTATACCTCCAAGTTGTCCACCTCCACCATGAGGTTTAAAAACTGAGCGGCTTCAAAACCAAGGGGAAATCCCATTCTGATCCCAAGAGAAAAACAGGGAAAAGATGGACTTTTCTCTCAACCAGTTCCTGGAGACTCATCCCAATGCCTTAAAAAACAGGTCCCTTAGAGAGAGAGAGAGAGGGATGTGTGTGCGCGCACGCGCGTGTGTGTGCACTCCACTAGGCAGCCGCCTACATCCTCAGGCTATGTGCCATTTACCCAGTGAGTGCCCATGTGTTCTCTCATCTCATACTCATGGCTCCCACTTTCACAGACCCAGTTCTGAGCTTCAGAGAGGTCTAAGTGACTTGCTGTAAGTCACCCAGCTCGCCAGTGGCCGCGCCGGGACTGGAACCTGTGCCTTCCGACTGTGGACCTGGCCAAGCGGCTGTCTCCTGGCAGCTCTGCCTGGCCTTGGGGAAGGCTTATCAGCGTGCCCCCGGGTAACCTGGGTGCCATGTCCCTGCTTTTGCCAGGATGTCTTTCAACGACTTCCTGAGGCACTATTCCCGCCTGGAGATCTGCAACCTGACCCCCGACACACTCACCAGTGACTCCTTCAAGAAGTGGAAACTCACCAAGATGGATGGGAACTGGAGGCGGGGCTCCACCGCGGGAGGCTGCAGGAACTACCCGAGTAAGGCCCGGATGTCAACCAAGGCGACCCTCCCCTCCCCAGGAGCCAGCGCCCACCCACTGGGACCCTCTGCCTTCCTTCCCCCCCCAAGACCTCATCTCAACACCTCTGTCTCCTCATCCCCATCGCGCGGCACTAACCTGCCTCCCCACCTGGGCTGAAGCCAAGCCGACCATTTCTGTGGCCTCTGCCATGCCCCTCTTGGTGCCTGAGCCCCAGCGGCCTGGCGCTGCTGGGCAACCTCACCCATTGGGCCTCTGTATACCACGCAGGCCCTAGCCGTTGCCCAGCAACCCTCTCGGCCCAAGTCACTCAGTAAATGCTGGCAGTGGGGCCCTGCTGAGGTGGCGGTGAGGATTTCCCCTCTGGTCCATCCTCCGTTGACTCCCCTGCACCTTCTGCCTTGATAGCCCCATCCTCCCCTCCCCTGCCCTGCAGAAATTGTCTAATCACATTGACATTTGCCAAGTATGGACACACACTGGGTGCCCAGTACTGCGTAAGTGGCTTCTATACATAGTATTCCCTGAAATCTTCACAGCCCACCGAGGCAGCCACTGTATTACCATCTTGCTCTTTAAGAGGAGGACACTGAGGCTTGAAGAGGTTAAGTGACTTGCCCAAGGCCACCCAGTTTGCTGGGATTTGAGCCCAGGCTGTGACTGGAGTCAGTGTCTTTTTTTAAGATTTATTTTATTGTTTTTGACCTAGAGAGAAAGAGAAACAGAGAGAGAGACAGAGAGAAGGGGGAGGGCCCAGAGCTGTCTCCATAGTTGCACATCATCAGTTTTCAACATGGTTTCATTCCACACAGGTGGGCGGGGGCCGTGCAGGGCAGGAACTGGCCTGGGGCCTCCTGCATGGGAAGCACGCTCCCTCAAGCCAGGGGCCAAACCAGGGGGTGAAAACCAAACTGGGGGCCTCCCTCACAGGAAGCACACCCCAGTTCAGCACAGGCCGGGGCTGGGATTTGATTCTTGGACCCCAGGGCTGCAAAGCCAGCACTGAACCCACTGAGCTATCCCGGCTTACCCTGGAGTCAGTCTTAAGTTACATGGTGGCAGGTCATGGTCATGTGCTGATGCTGTTACAGCTGAGGAGCCTGCAGCCCCACGGGCATACCTGGGCCACAGTGCCAGCAGTCAGATGGCAGTAACTGACCATGCCCCCAGCTCTGGGGTTTGTAATCCCATGCTCAAGTATGCTGCCACCAAGTGGCAGTTCCAGAGGTGCTGGGACAAATTCTCTCTCGACTCGGCTTTGTGGGCCATTCAGTCTGTACAGCCACTAGTGAGCTGTACAGCCGTGGTCTCAAGGCAGCCCCACTTCAACAAATGGGCATGGCTGTGTTCCAAAAAAAACTGTATTTACAAGAACAGTCGCCATCAGCCAGAGTCAGCCCCCCACCCCCGCACCCCATGATGCCTTATTTCCACAATCAGAGTTTCATTGCATTAGGTAAGGGAAGGCGACCAGCCTAATGATCCTTAAACATGAATGGATCTCTAGCCCTTCCGGTTCCTCTGCCCCCGGGTCTCCCCGGTCTCCCTCATCTGCACCCCGTCCGTCCCCCTTGCGTGTGCCTGTGTCCCGGGTGAGTGAGCCACCCCTCTCTGGCCGCAGACACCTTCTGGATGAACCCTCAGTACCTGGTCAAGCTGGAGGAGGAGGACGAGGACCAGGAGGACGGGGAGAGCGGCTGCACCTTCCTGGTGGGCCTCATCCAGAAGCACCGGCGGCGCCAGAGGAAGATGGGCGAGGACATGCACACCATCGGCTTCGGCATCTACGAGGTGGGGCGCAGGGCCCGCTCCCGCCTCCCCCTCCCTTCCTGCTCTGCTCGTCCCAGCCCCTGCGAGGGAGGCCAGGCTGAGGGACAGAGCGAGATGGGACCCCGGGCAGGGCGCTCGGCCAAGGAAAGCAAAGCCACAGGGGGGTCCCTGCAGCTGCTCTGTGTGCCCAGCAGGGCCCTTCTCATGCCCCCCAGGCCTGGCACTCTGGCCGCCCCTCCCTCACCCCACAAGCTCCAGAGACAGAGGTGACTTAAGCTGAGAACAAAGTAGACAGGACCCTGTCCTGTGAGGGCAGGAACCGGACCAGCTGGTTGGAGCCCAGAAAGTCACCCGCCTGGAAGGCGGAGAGCTCAGGACAGGGGACGGTTGGTCTTTGTGTCCCCCTGGGCTCTGGTGGCTGGAGCCCTGTTCCCCACAGACACACTCACCGCCTGCATGACCTCCTGTCTTCCCTTCACATGAAAGAAAAGCCCCGCTCGGCCGCAGTCAGATGGCAGCCACACTGCTGCTGCCTCTCCTCCGGGGCCGGGCGGCGAGAGCCCACCCAGCGTGGTGGACCCTGGACCCCTGCACAGAAAGCTCACTGCCTCCGGTTGGTAGAGTGAGAAGAGGGGAGCAAGCGGAAGCGGGGTCGCACTTTACTGTGATAGGTGGAACTCAGTAAGGTGCTAGGTCAGGTCTCAAAAGCCAGATGTGCCCATCTGCTCCCAGCCCCACCTTCACTGAGGCCACGGTGGCAGCCGGAAAATGGTCATGACGGGACAGGAGGAGTCGCACCATGGAAATTAGCAGAGACTATAACTCGGGGCTCCCGCCCTCCCCGGGAGCATTGCCCAGCGCAGCCCTGGTAGCTGTCAGGTTGGGAGAAAAGGACCTCCGGGCTTGCTCATCACTGGCACTGTGGCCACCACCAGTGGGGACCCTGACCTACCAGTTCACTCACTGAGGAGCATGCTTGGGCAAACACCCGCAGTTCACAAAGTGCACCCAAATGCCAAGCGCCTCAGCGTCTAGCATGGGAGCTGAGGACAGAATAACTCCAAGGAAAAAGCAAACCGAGTCCTGACGCACAGCCTCCGCCTGCTTCGTGGGCTTGGAAGGCCCGTCACGAGCTTTTGCAGCTGCAAGGACCTGGGTGATCACTAGACCCATTTCAGAGATAAGGAAACTGAGGCCGAAGAAGGGAAGTGACTTGGAAATACAACTGGAGCTGACCGACGTGCTTCGAACTGTTGCCTGTTGGCTCGTAGCCCAGAGTGCGCCCGCCTGGCCAGGCTGTTCTCCTTGGTGGGAGGCAGGTGTGGGCTCTGCAGTGGCACCCGGGTGACCTTAGACCCGTCACTCCACAGCTCTGCACTCACTTCTATGCTTGATAAATTGGGAGTGGTGCTAAGGGCGCCTTCATGTTAGTGCCAGGTCATAAGACTTTTTTTTTTTTTTTAATGTGGGAATTGCTTTGAGTTCCTTGGAAAATGTAAATGCCTGTGTTGGTTTAGTTAATGTTGCTGAAACGAGGCAGAAAAGGGACAGCAAAGGAGACGATCGTGCTGGTGGCGTTTCTGTACGCAGCTTCCCCAGAATTGGAGCTGAGCGGGTTCTCCTTTGTCTTTACAGGTTCCAGCGGAGGTACGTCTGGCAGGTGAACTTGGGGCTCAAGTTCCCCAACAAGGACAAAGCTTAGACTGCTGGCTCAGGAGTCTTGTGAAGCACGGGCCGGAGGCGGGTGGCTGGGAAGGACAAGTCCCCAACCCCCGCCGGGCCCTGTGGAGGTCACTCAGGTCCTAGGTCCCACTGGTGTGAGCCCAGGGCACGGGGGACTGGGATCACTCCCACGGGGCCCGCTGCCTCCCCCAGGTGCAGCAGAGGCCCTGGGTGGTGTAGTTCTGTGGTCCTGGGCCCGCAGGAGGCTCTTCACTGAGCCCTGTGCCCCCAAAACAAGCCGGAAGGGAAGAAGGGACCCCTCCCTGCAGGCTATGTGGTAAGACGACATGGCAGCAAGCAAGCGGCCTGAGCCCAGTTCCCAGTTCTGCCGTTTGCAGGCTGTGTGACCCTAGACACCTTACGCGTCCTCTCTGGACTTACGTTTCTCCTTTAGTAAAGCTGGTCACCTCACCGGCCAGTTGCGGGGATGGACTGAGTCACACGAGAGCACGGGTTAGCAGTGACCGATCCGATGAGAGGCACGGGAGCTGTGTGTTGTTAAAGGCCACAGCTGTTCCAGTGGACACACAGGGCACCCCAACCTCCCAGCCACTTCTGCCACCGCCAGGAAACATAGCTGGTGACACGTGGGGCTTTGCCCACCACCCACACCTGGCCTAGCAGCTGGGCCCCATCCACACGCTGTTTTGCTTTTATCACCTGGGCCTGGGCCAGATTCCTGCCGTGTGGATACTGAACGTCCCTGGGAGTCCCTAGAGGGAGGCCGAGGCCCTCTGTGGGGCAGATGGGGCATTTCTGTAGGTGAGGCTGGCTCAGAGTGGGGTCCCCAGCTGCAGGTGCCTGAGTTCCAGGGGGGGCGGGGGTCATCCTGGTAGAAAGTTTGCCTTTTATCTAAAATGATGCAGACATTGTCACTGTGATCCTCCTCTTGGGGTGAGAATGACACGTCCCGCCCTCCCCTCCCACCCATGTCTATACTCAGCTCACTGGACAGACCAACATCCACCTCAGCAAAAACTTCTTCCTGACGCACCGAGCGCGGGAGCGGTCCGACACCTTCATCAACCTGCGGGAGGTGCTCAACCGCTTCAAGCTGCCGCCTGGAGAGTACATCCTCATACCCTCCACCTTCGAGCCCAACAAGGACGGGGACTTCTGCATCCGGGTCTTCTCCGAGAAGAAAGCTGACTACCAGTAGGTGGCTCTGCACCCCCTCCTGCCCGTCACCAACCTATTCCTGCCCCACCCGCAGCTCTGTCCTCTCAGAACCTTTCTTTTCCTGCCATACCTGCCTACTTCCTGCGAGGGTTAGTTTGGGGGTTCGCTCTATTGACGCACGTCTGCGCTATCACCAGGGAGGCGTTTCTGGTCAGAGCAAATTGCAGAATCTGATTTCCCTGAAGGAGCAAGGTGTTTTCATTTTAATGGCCTGTGTCTGACGAGCTGTGAGCTCAGACACACTGTTTGGAGAATGCTCACGCCCCTCAATGCTCCTGCTCCCTAGGGTGAGGTTCCTCCCCCGACAGAACATCCCCCACCCCTCGAAGGTGTCTGACTTCCTTGTCCCAGGACATTCATCCTGATTCCAACTGTCAGCACAAGGAGGTCCCTTGTCCTTTCTTCTGTGAGGCGTTGGCACGGCAGATAGGACTGTGAGTGGCTGGTTTTAGATCGCAGGGGGCCCAAGGGAGACCCTGCTGAGCTCAAGTACCCTCAGTGTGAAGGGTAAGGACCCAGCAGCCAGCACGTGGGATCAGCTAACCATGGCCCAAGCTCACTGCCTTCCCGAGCCTGAAGCTGAACAAGAAGACCGTGGTGGGCGCCGCGTGGTTCTCCATGTGAAAGACTTGCAATGGCAGAGAGTGTCTCACGGGCCAGTGAAGAGTGGCTCCTCCGGGCCAGGGAGGGAACGAGTCGTCTGCAGTCCCAGCGCTCTTCTGCACGGGCAGGCTGCGCTCTCCGATGACCCAAAACTAGCAAGCACACAGAAATCCCCGGGCCTCCACGCTGTGGGGCCATGCCTCCTCAGATCATTTCTGCCCTCACGTCTGCTGCCCAGGGCTGTGTGCTCCCAGAAACGGGGGTGCAGAGCAATCCCCGCTGCATTTCACGTTCTGCTTCCATTTTCACTGTGATTTCTGGATACTTCCTTTTGCCTTCGCGTTCCTTCCAATAACGCAGTTTCCTTCTCTTTCCAGAGTTGTCGATGATGAAATTGAAGGCAACTGTGAAGAGGTACTTGGAACTCCCTGAATGCCACCCTCTCTGTCCTGGACACCTCAGGGAGCAGAGTAAAAAGCCATCCCAGGGGTTTAGGAGACCCCCAGGGCCTCATAAACACAGCTGGGCACTCAGGTCACAGGCCTGCCCCAGGGGTCTGCGAATGTCCCCTCCCCCGGCGCTGGGCCTGGGCCGTCCCCGCCCTCTGGGGGGAGGGGGTAGAGCATGTGACATGGGAAGGGGTATCGTGGAGAAGGACAGGCCACCAATTGCCGTAAGGTTCTCCTCACTTCCCTTCCTGGGCCTCAGTTTTCTCTATAAAATGGAAGTGCTGGGTGACCCCATTCCTGAGGTTCCCTAGAGTTGTGATTCGGTGGTAAGTCCAGAAGGACCGTGAGGGACACAGCTCAGGAATTCCAGGTGAGACACGACCATAACAAGTCCCAGGTTGTGGAAGGAAAACAGGAGGGAGCTCTTCGCTGTGCTGGGACCCAAAGTGGCTCCTTAATGGCGGGCTCCTTTGTCGCTGAAGTTCTATGCTTGTCCTGTGTCCTCACGGAGAGACCAAACCATTTCAAAGGTCCTCATGGACTGTGCTCACCAGCCACTGTCAAAATCCTTCCGGAACATTCCAGCTAGACTTCCACTTCTGAATCCCCAGCAGAGTAGATCATAAAGGGCCCTTTTGGTTGAGTGTGTAAGAAGATACCTATGTGAGAAATGAGAGTGTCACTCCTTCTTCCATAGTTTCTCTCTCATCGTGGTTCTTAACTAGAGAAAAGTTCTCTTATGAATTCTTCATGCTGTTCTTTATCTCCGTCCCAGCTAACCTCAGGATTCAGGCCCGAGAGTGAGGTCAAGAAGGGGACCTGTGAAGTGGGGGGCGGGAGTTCCCAGAAGGAAGTTCAGGCACCTGCCATTGTCCAAGTCATTGTTTCTCACGTCTGTGCTGCCCCTTCCAGATTGACGTCAGCGAGGACGACATAGACGATGGGTTCAGGAGGCTGTTTGCGCAGCTGGCAGGGGAGGTAGGTGTTCCCCAAATCTCTCATGCACACCACTGGTTGATGCCCAGGAAAAAAACAGTCTTTGTCCTCAAGGCGACTTCAGTTTAAAGGGGGAGAGGAAAGGACTGCCCAGGAGCCACGAGGATGTGCACACGTGGCTCGGATCCTGCTCAGCCTCCTGCCCACACGTGCGTGCCCTGCATTGCCACCTGCCATTTGCGTGGCCAGCTCCGACTCTGTGTTTGGATTCTGGGCCCCACCTTGTGGCTGTTTAAGTCTGTTCATTCCACTCCAGCAGAGACATGGGGCTCGGCTCCTTGTCCTTGATTCCCACGGACATATTTGGGGAGATGGAGGGTTTTACGTCTCAAGAAGGCAAGCAACTAAACCACCGACTAGACTTCTCTGTTCTTAAAAGAAATTTCTCAGCCACATTAGTTATCATACAGAGGTGTTCAGCCCTTTCCCTCCATAACTTAAAAAAGGCTCCTCCCCTCCGTTACACGTTCTACCGCAGCCAATAGTCACCCAAACGGCTGCTGAGGCGTCTGGCGTAAGGTGGCCCTGCTTGGGGACAGCTGGTTCTCACCAGCTCTACTGGAAGCCAGACCTGAGTGTTACAGGGCGAGGAAGGCATGTGGATGGGAGGAATGGTGTGAGGGAACTAAGGCAAGACCGCAAACATGGGTAGAGTGGAAATGTAGGCCTTATATGCTCTACAGCAAAGAACTGGTGAGTGAACTCTCCCTCGAGCGAGCACGTGGCACCTTAAAGCGCGAACTAAAACGTGGGCCGCGACAGTGCTACTCAGAGTGGGGTCTAGGGCCAGCAGCAGCTGTCCCCTGGGGCCTGTTGGAAACGCACTTTCACCCCAGCCCAGACCTGCCTAGTACACCCCATGCAGAGCGTGGCCAGAGCAGGCAGCAGGACGCGTCTGCGGCTCCGTGTGTCTGCAGCTCCGATAACAGTGCTCTCGTTGCATCTCCACAGGACGCAGAGATTTCTGCCTTTGAGTTACAGACTA
Organism: Craseonycteris thonglongyai; assembly: GCA_004027555.1. Taxonomy (NCBI): domain Eukaryota; kingdom Metazoa; phylum Chordata; class Mammalia; order Chiroptera; family Craseonycteridae; genus Craseonycteris; species Craseonycteris thonglongyai. The sequence goes on from PVKE010001920.1 coordinate 49,275, forward strand.
TCCTGAGGAGAGTCCTTGCCAAGCGTAAGTGCCCCCACCCTGCCCCTCCCTCATCCTGCCCCTCCCCGTGTGGATGTGGAGGACCGTGGGAATCCGGCCCTGCCCAAGGCTCTGTGGCTGAACTGTCACTCCCCACTCCCACACATATGCCACCACCCACCACTGCAGCCAAAGAATCGGACCGAGGCAGCTCAGTGTGCTAGGACTTTGAAAAGAACGAAGCTTCCCAAGGCCCAGAGGCCAAAGGTCGCAGCCAGGCTTCCACAGCTTGCTGGCTGTGCGCTCTAAAGCACACTGTACAGCGTCTGATGCCTGTCCCCTTACTGCATCGAGGGCACAATCATACCTCACCCATTAGAGCAGCTGACCGTCTTCCGTGAGTTCATGTGGAAGTCTGGCACAAAGCCCACACTCAGGAAAGGGTGCTGTTCCTTGGTGTGATGGGTAAGAAAAGGCTGAGTCGCCCGGATAACGGAAGCCGGGAAGCATTCCCACACCGCTGAGGTCCCCAGCCACTTTAGTAGTTAGTAGGTCATCCGTGACAGCATGATGACCTCTGTTAGTAATGAGCCAGAACGGAAGAATAAATAGACCGTCTTATACTCAAACTAAGGGAATGGCACTAGAAAGGCTTGTCTCCCAAACGTGTGTTTACATGAACTTCGTCTGAGCAATTCCTTCACTGGGACAAGTGTCCCGTCTGAGCCAATGAGCCAGGCAGGTGCTGTCAAGCCTCCAGAATGGCAGCTCTGGGCCCAGGCGGTGGGGTGTCTGCAAAGAATGAACACAGCCGGACAGAGGCTGGAGAAGGGGCTGCAGAGAGACACGCTTCTTGCAAATCTTTTCAGCTTGGAACTATTTCTTAAGCAGAAAATATCCAAGGACTGATGGTTCACCTCCCGCTGCTGATCACCACTAGGGGGAGGAACACCCACACAAACACAGACATTGTTTCCGCCTCAAGTGATCACAAGGACTGTGCTGCCTTTGATTAGATAGCAACTCCACTGAGCAGAGGTTTGTACAATGTCAGAAGTTAAAAGCCTGGATCAGAAACAAACATGTATGTTGTCAGTCGCTGAACACCAGCCCCATGGATCATTCCAGAAGTCTTGTGGACCTCAAAGACAGCCTCTGTCCTAACCCCATGCGATAACAGTAAATCCTCCCCTTAGAGTAGGACAGGAATGCGGGCCAGCTGGGTGCTCTACCTCCCAGAACGTGAGACACGTGTCCCTGCAGGAACCTTAGATAATGGCCCCTGCCCTGCTGGGACAATGACTGCATGAGTCACAGAACTCCGACCAGGGGGGCGGAATGGCCAGGCACGGCTTGCCCTGGGCAGGGCTTCCCCGAGGCAGGCCCCAGTCCTCCCTCCTCCACTCTGTGGGAGGACAAGGAGACGGTGTTGACCCTTAGGCCACCAGGCACAAGTGAGGTCATAGGGCTCTTCAGATGTGTGGCCCTCATGAGCCCAAGGACACTAAAGCCGCATTGTTTCCCCAGAGATGGGGGTGGGAGTGGGAAGAATCGCCCCGGCTGGATTCAGCAGCCCTGGGCCTGGGGAGCAGCATTTGTGTTCCCCGTGCTTCTGAGCTCCATACCCTCCCTGCCTGCCAGGTAACTCCTGCCTTCTGTCCCAGGGCCCCACACCCGAGGAGGGGTCGAGACCCAGAATGGCAGCTCTGAGACGGGTTAGGTTACGACCTTTACTAGCACGTGACAGAGGTGGGAAGCAGACTCACGTTTGTGAGCAGGGCCTCACACCACCACCTGCTAAGCACACACTGGGCAGGACTCACCCTGGGGGAGCACCATGTCTCCAGAGAGCTTCCGGGTATCTGGGTCCCTCGCTGGACTGGGACAGGCTCCGCCATGCCTCTCAGCAGACAGTTCACGTGAGCCTCTTCCCCTCCCAGGCCCATGCCTGGTGAACCCACCTGCCCCCCACCATCCCTCCTCCCGCTGCCTGACGACCTTGGGAGCTCTGGAAGACCCCGTCATTTATCGTTCTGTGTATTTTAAAAGCACTTCTTAAAGCTGTCTGCCCATGGTGAACACACAGGGAAGTCAGGCCACTGTAACACGTCCCGTGTGATGGCCCACTGCGGCATCCCGTAGCCAGATGTGGCTATTTAAAATAAGTGGCTGCTGTATCGGTGGGTGCAGAGCGAGAACTCTACCACCATCTCAGGAAGTTGTGCTGCTCTAGCAGGCTTTCCCATCACACTTATTTCGTCTTCCAGGCCAAGACATCAAGTCAGATGGCTTCAGCATTGAGACCTGCAAAATCATGGTTGACATGCTCGATGTATCCTTCCATGTGCCCCAGACAACAGACTGGGGGGGCTGAAAAATCACCCCGCAGATCCTAACACGCTGCCCTCCTGAAAGGTCACTGGACCCCGGTGCTGTGGTGGCAGGACTGTTGTCCGTGCTGACCTGCGTTACTAGGGAACATGACCAGCATCAGGCGAGGGAACGCGACATGCCTCCCAGCCTGGCTACCAGGCTCCGTGCCGCCGGCCGGCCTTCCCGGGGCCGGCGCAGGGAATGCGACAACACCCACGGGTCTCTGCCTGATGCAGCTTGGACTTGTGTCCCAACTGACAGTGTTTCTGCTGCTCCCTTTAGGAAAATACCGTTGACCTTGAACAACGTCGGGTTAGAGGTGCTGATCCACCTGCAGTCAAAAACACGAGTATAATTTTTAATGTCCCAAAACTTATAACCCTGATGTGAATCTGTTTTCTCTGGTCACACTTTTCATCTTGATTTACAGAGACGGGGCCCACCCTCCACGAGCATGCGCCTTCCCTTTGCTCTAGCTCCTTCCCAGCCCCCCGTCCCCGCCCACTCCTGCAGACTCGTCACCGCTTCTCCTTGTTCCTGATGCTTACTGAGAAGTGCTGGGCAGAGACGGTCTGAGCTTCTAGGAAGTTCTGTCTAGTCACATGGCAGCGCTGTGCAGCTCCCCTCACAAAAGGCCTGTTAGAAATACGCCAAACAATACTCCCCAGATCGGCAAGGGCCAGCCACTGCAAGCCACCTGAAGCCCTCCTTATATTGTCCCACAGTTCCTTTTTAGCAGCATCTGGGGGCAAGCAGGGTCATGGGGAGCCAGCCAGTCTCCATCTGGCCCTTCCAGGAGCCCTTAGATCCGGGGTGTCAACCTCTTGGCTTCCCTGGGCCACACATAAACTACACTCACACTGACCATAGCTGATGAGCTAAAAAAATTTTCCAAAAAAATCTCACAATGTTTTAAGAAAGTTTATGAATTTCTGCAGGGCCACATTCAAAGCTTCACGTGGCCCGCGGGCCACAGATGGGGGTCTGGCCAGTGTGCAGGCAGGGCAGGGGTCCTGTGCCAGGGCCCTGGGGATGCTGTGGCCGCCAGCACATGCAGGGGAGGGGCAGGCCCGCTGCGCGCACCCGGAGCTTTCCTTAGCTGACGGCAGGCCGATGGCAGCGGTAAGCTGGGCCTGAAGGAGTTCTACATTCTTTGGACGAAGATTCAAAAATACCAAGTAAGAGCCCAGGAGGGCCCCGCTGGCAGGGACGGGGGACCTGTGCTGGGGACAAGCTGGGCATAGACCTCAGACGCAGCACCCTTCCGCTGGGTGGAGGAGCACTTCCAAGGGGATTTTACCCAGCGCAGAGCTCAGACTGAGTGAAGACAGGGCCAGGCAAATGCCCAGAGAACAAAACCAGGCCTCTGCAAGTGAAGGGGTCCGCTCCCCGCCTCCCCCTAGTTGACTGGCAGTGGGATCATCTAAACGCCACCATCAAGTGTCCCGAAAAGGCTGTGGAGCCTCTTGTACTTAGGATTTTTCACAGCTCAAGTATAAAAATAACACAAGACAATCACAGGGGCCCAGGGTACAACTACTTGATGTGATTGGCACAGTTACAAACCAGCTCACAGGGAGAGGCAAACTACTATTAGCTACTGAAGGCAGAAACGGTGATTCTCCCAAGGCCAGGCCAGGGGCACAGAGCTGGAAAAACTTTGTCCCCACCCAGCACATAGCACAGAGGTCACCTGCCACCTGCCACCTGCCTTGCTTTGGGTTATAACAATTTTGCCCATTCCAGAAAATTTACCGGGAAATCGACGTGGACAGGTCTGGTACCATGAACTCCTACGAGATGCGGAAAGCACTAGAAGAAGCAGGTAACACTTCCCGGGTTTTCTTTTGTGTTGCCTGTAACTCTATAGGTTGTGGCACTTACACAATAATACAAAGTTTGGTAAGGTATGAAATGATGTAGGTGCTGGTTCCATACAAACACATCCTTTTTATCCCCTTTGAAGGTTAATTGGCAACATGAGACGCAGTCCGGGAGGCTTTGCTGCTAAGCCTTCTGGGACCGGCGGGTCAGGCAGGTGAAGCCAGTTCTCAGTAGACGCCCCTGAGCATGGGGCTGGTAAGGCAGGAATGGGGTGGCAGGCCTTGGCAGAATGTGATGACACAAAGGGGACACCAACTTCTGGGGGACGGGTGTGTTTGGGGGACAAGTAGGACATGAGGTCGTTTGTTGTATTAGCTGGGATGTAATACTCCAGCAAAGACCCCACATAACTGGGTTACACAAGATTGTCTTCTCACCTAAGCATCCAAGCTCTGGCCGTTCAAGGCTGGGATGGCACCTCCTGCTGTCCTATTGCGTCACCACCACATTGTGGCAAAGGGCAGAGTGAGGGACAGGAGAGAGGGGCGACTTGGTCACAAGGCCTCGGTGGCTACCAGGGATGCTGGGAAAGTAACATTCTGTTACTGCGGAGAGAGGGAGGGTAACGTTAGTTTACCGTGAACAGCTTCTGCCACGTGCATCCAGGAAGAATCGAGTCTTCCTGGATTGTGAGGTAGATTGCGAGCAAGCAAACAGGAAAGGAAGCAGGTTCACAAACAACCTGAAGCCGCGTGACGGTGGAAATAAGGACAAACAGGAAATCTTCCATGTTCATCAGGATAGGGGCCAGGCAGGGTGAAGGGGAACAGTCTGGAAACCATGGCAGAAGGCACTGGCTTTGCAAAATAAATCCAGCCTCATAGGAAAGCAGCCAAGAGACAAAAGCAATTACAACTGCAATTCAAATTGCCCCATCAGTTCCACAGCCTGTGTCCCGGGTCCCAGGGTACAATCTCACCCTTAGCAACTGATTTGTGTCTTCGTTTCACCGCAGGTTTCAAGCTGCCCTGTCAGCTCCACCAGGTCATCGTTGCTCGCTTCGCAGATGACCAGCTCATCATTGATTTTGATAATTTTGTTCGGTGTTTGGTTCGACTGGAAACACTCTTCAGTAAGTGGGTATTTGGGGGAAGACCCATTGGAGTTCTCTCAGTCCTAAAGCAGCCTGCCTTTCACGCGGGTGATGGAACCAGACACGTCTGTCCAGTAGAAAATGGAAATCTTTCTTCACTTTGGGGGAGGAGAGAAGGAATAATTGCTAGTGACAGTCAATGAAATCAGCGGCCCGCTAGGGGGACAAGATAATAGAATCTCTGTTGTGGCTCATTTGTGACACCCTCCGTTTCTCCTCCACAGGGATATTTAAGCAGCTGGATCCCGAGAACACAGGCACAATAGAGCTCGACCTCATCTCTGTAAGTCAGCAGCCCACCCAACCCCCTCGCTCTTTACGTGGGGACAGACCTATGGCTTATTGACATGCTTTTTAAAGCTTTGCTTGAAAGCTCTTCTGGTCTATAAATGGTTCTAAGATCCTACAGTGCATTTTTCTTTGCATCTGTTTCCCATCTACGTGTGGATTCTTGAGTCCAGGAAAACACACCTGGTCCCACCTCCCCTGAGCTCTGAGTATAGCACCAGGTTGAAATAAGAGGGTGGCTGCAGGACCCCTTAGAAAAATGCATTGCTAATTCGCAAACATGGGAGAAGGGTTTTCTGTAAAAACCCTTTAGAGGAGATTCAAGCGGGTTTGGGGGAAGACCTGGCCTTCTTAGAAAAGATCTACATAAAATACTTCCTGAGAAAATTACTGTCCTCTACCTTCTCCCCCCTGTAAAATATAACAATGTCAGGAAATAAGCTCACCGTATATCAGTCTAAATTAAGTTGGAATATCAGTTCCACACACAGAAATGTTCTCATGTCATCCCAGTGATAGAAAGTTCTCACATCAAAGGAAGAAGCCAGCTGGCTTTTCATTATCCCCGGGCTCCAGGCTGCATTTATACTTGGGGGAACTGAACTTGGAGCAGTACAGGCTACAAAGGCTGGGTCAGGTGGCCAGTGATGGGGTGGGGGTGACAGTCCCCATGTACCAGAGACGAGCAGAGTGGTAAGAAGGCAACCCTTTCCCTTGAATTTTGAACTCTGGAGGAAGCCAGAAACTAAACAGCTGTTTCACTCTATTACGCGTTTCAAGTACCTTTAGCCCACTGAAAATATTTTTTAGCTTGTTACAGATAACATGAACTTGTAAAATTATGTAGTCTAGGAAATACTTCTATCCTGAGATTGCAATCTAAAGTACAGAAAATACAATTGTGACGTAAACGCGCCAGATGGAAAGTTCTGGAAACTCTAGCCCCTTTATCATTCTTGCTGGAAGTCCTATTCCTCCCTAGCTCCCATTGGTCCCTGCTGACCAGCCCACTCAGCCTGTCCTCCCCATGTCCTCTGAGAAACATCCACTGGCTTTCCCTCCTGTCCTAGCCCTCGCCTTTCCCTAGAGATCCCCACACCGTAGCCGTCTTTACTAAGGACGATCAACAAGAACATCTCTCCTATGGTTTGCTGGTGTTCCGCCTTCGCTGCAGGTGACGTCACTGGCCAACTTTGCCAAAGTCCTGATGTCCAGGCCCATCCCAGGCCAATTCAATCCGAATCTGATTTAAGTTCCCAGATAATTCTGGTATAGAACTGAGGCCGGAAACCACTAGTTTAAAGGCTACACACACCCCAGACTAACTTCTGATATGATCCCCTGAGGCAAGGATGCGAAAATTCTAAACCATGTGTTGTCTGAGTCTCACGTTTCATATAACACGATTCACAACCATCTGATTCAAAGGACAGCTTTTTACTAACATGTGAAACATTAGACTCTACAAATCAGGTAGAAAAAATGTGAGTTAGTGCACTGATATTGTAACAATTGCTCAGCTCTTTTCGTACCACCGTCAGTCTTTCAGAATAATCAACATAGCCTTTAACTTTAAAAATAGTGTAATTAAATAGCCTTTAATTGAAAAATGGTTGCTGAGCTGACTTGGTTTTTCTTTCTTCCTCACAGTGGCTCTGTTTTTCAGTACTTTGAAGTTATAACTAATCTGCCTGAAGATCTCACACGAAAGAAAATCAGCCATGGATGGAGCTTCCACAGAGAAACTTCTTATCTGGACCTTGATTATGGGAACATTTACTTAAATTGATGATTATAGCAAAAATAATACCATTAGAGATCGCAGAACTCTCAGATAGCAAGGTAAAAGATTTGCCTATCGTACTCACCATGAGTCACTTAACCCTGGCCAAGCTCCAAGAAAACTTTACATCTGTAAGTAGTATACACTTTTCACTTTTACACTGGGTCCTGTTTAGAGCAATATTAATACAGGGAAAAAAAAGGGAGTTATTTAACAGCTGAGCAAACATTCAGTCTCCAAGGACACAAGGTCCTTGGTACTTGCTGGGAATATTGGAAACAACTTCAAGTTTAAAAACGCAGCTGCGGCATGTACGAAACAGCAGCTCAGGGCTCATGGTTTCCCTTGAGTAAAACAGAAAATACAGATGCATTGGGAAGTAAACTTGCCAGGAATTCTGAGGAGGCCAGGTGAGCACACTTACCTCTGTTCCTTGGGTTGACAAGAGACGGGTTTTGTATAATGCTGACTGGTCACAGTACCTCGGCTGAAACTCAAGTCCTTGAGTGTATATGGTCTTACACACCCCAAGTGTGAGACATACTGAAGAGGTTCCATTCTTGGTCAGCTGAAGCAACACACCAGAACCAGAGCACCCAGACTGCAAACCAGCTGCGATGAGGACAGAACAAGCCGTTTGCCGCCTGCCTCAAAACTTGCCTAACTTTGCCACCTCTAGCATCTGTGCATGGAATCGGGGAGGTGGCGTGAGAGTACCTGTAGAAACAACGCAAGCTTGTTCCTTGGCTTTACCCTGGGAAAATGCTAACATAAAATATTGCCTTGTTGCCTTATCTTCTGCCAAATGTACTGTTTTAAATAAAGAGTCGCCCAAGCCATCACACACACACTGTGCTGTCCTTCCTTGGGGGGCCTTCGCTGGCCTTTCTAAGCCTGTTTCCACTGTAATGACACCTACTTTCCCATATTGGAGGGAAAAGGCATCTGGCCTATCCTTTCAATGTGGAGCTATCTTTTAAAAATCCGATTCACAAGCTCCAATTATTGACAATAAAGCAGGTGTAGCGCTAGCTTCTCCTGCCTCTTGGTCTTCAAGAAGCACAGGGGAGTCCCCGGCTTTGCCGGCCACTGGACCTTCACTTTGTTCGCTCCTGCTGGTGTGGGAACAAGAGAGAGAGCCGAGAAGACATGCAGATACATCTCTGGTCTGTGGCTGGCAACCCTGGAGGGATCGTAAAAAATGGGAAAGATGTAATGTGACTTAAAATAGGCAAATGCCGGCCTACATATAGCTCATGAAAACATTGGAAGATGGGTTTCCCAAATTCATCTCGGACGAGTTGAAGTTCTTCCTGGTTGTGGAGTGGTGTTTGAGGGCAGAGGAGACATGGATGTGAATGAACGAGACCATGACCAGCTGTGCAGGAACCCCCTGGGGCTTCCGATTCATCTCCATTCAGCAGCACTGGGTTAGGAGTTAGATGTCTGGAATGACTCAGGACTGAAGATCAGCAAAGGAAGCGCAGCCAGGACTCCAGGGAGGTGAGGATGGTGACAGAGGTGAACTATGGGAGTGGGTGAAACTGGCAGGGGACAGGCTGGCTCCGCCTACCATGCAGGGGCCACCTAAGCCTTCACTTCTGTGCTGGGCATCTGCCCCTCCTGTCGCACTCACCTGATCTGTCTACTACTTCACTTTTAAAAACCTGTTAGGGGGAAGCCGGGATGGCTCAGTGGGTTAAGCGCTCACTTTGCAGTGCCAGGGACCAGGGATCGAATCCCGGCCCCGGCCCGTGCAGAACCATATGCTGAACTGGGAGCTCCCCCAGTTCAGTTCTCTCTGTCTCTGTATCTCTCTCTCTGTCAAAAAGATAAATAAAAATATATAAAAACCTGTTAGCCACAGTATCAATTTTTTTTTTTTTAAGATTAGGTTTATGCTTACCATAGCAAACTTAGAAAGATTGGAAAGGGAAGAGAATTACCTAGGTTCCTGACTTTTCCCATGTAGTATGACATTTGTCAAGACCTATTTTACAGGAGAAAAAACAGATGGTAAATCCCCTGTACTTCCTGCCCCGGAAGGAAGGGACCCTCACCTACACCTAAGCCCTTACTGCTTCCCTCCAGCCCACAACAGAATGTCCCTGAATGTCTGCTCTGAGCTGCATCTGAGCCTAGCAATTAGCCCCTCTTCTGTCTTCCATCTTTCTTTCCACAGCATCTAAGCACAGGTCCCTGCTCACCGCATCCTAAGGTACACTGAACACAAACACCCTCCCTAGTGGGGTCCATTCTCCAGCTGCTATATTACCCCTTGTTCTTCCAAAATAAGAATTCTGCTACCATGAAGATGTGACAAAGCATCTATTACAACACGCATGAGATGGAAAACAGCCATATGGCCAACATTGGGAGCAATTATGGGATGGAATATTATGCAGCCATTAAAAATCATGTGTATGATGTGTCAAACAGAACAGCAGAATGCAGTTTGGCTTAAACAGTATGCTTTCAACTATGGAGGTGGGAAAGGGGTAGGGCTGGCATCAAAGACAAAGCTATAACAAGGAAACATGTCCAAATGTTAATAGTGGTTTCCTCCTGCCCAATGCTTCATAACCCTCTTCTGTATTTTTAAATATTCCTATAAAGAACTGATATAAGGATACTTGGATAATACAATAAACAAGTAAAAAAGCCAAAAAGGGACAGTAAAATCAAATGATAAAGTTTAGGACTAAAGAAATAAAACTGAGACAATTGTTTTCCTAATGCTCACATCTTACCTTTCTGTACACTTGTGCAATTTATCGTTTACCAATTACCTACATACTTACCACGGTCCCCCCCCCCCCCCCACGACTGTCTGACGTTATGTAGAGGCAATGGTATTACCCTCCATTTTGGATTAGGAAAACAAGGTTCGGGGACCGAGTGTCCTGGGGGAGGCCACGTGATGGATTCATCAATGAACACACCCAGGACTGGAATCCACGTACTATTAGTTTCCTATTGCTGCAGCAATGTTAGCACAAGCTCAGCAGCTTAAGCAACACCCGCTACCTCCCAGTTCTGTAGGCTGCACACCCACCTCATCAGGCCCACTCACTGCTCACTGGAGACTGGAGGCTTCCAGGGCCACTTCGGCTGGCCAAGTTCAGTTCTGCGGGGCTACAGGGCTGAGGCCCCGTTTTCTTGCTGTCAGCCAGGGGTTCTTCCCAGCTTCCAGTCTCTGACTCACTACCCCTTCATCTTCAAAACCAGCAAAGTCCCCCAGTACTTCAGCTCTCGTTGACTTCTTTCGCCTCACCTCACCTGCTCTGAAGGGCTGGTGTGATGACTGGGCCTGTCTGCATAATCCACGATTCTCACCTTCTTTTAAAGTCAGCTGACCAGTAAACTTAAACCTGAGAAGTCCCTCACAGCAGTACCTAGATTAGTGTTTGAGTGAATAACCAGGTGTCTTAGTCAGCCTGGGGTGCTATAACAGAATTCCAAGGACTGGGGGCTTAAACAGACATTTTTGTCGCTCAGCTCTGGAGGCTGGGAAGTTCAAGATGAAGGTGCTGGCAGATTCCGAGTCTGATGAGAACTCTCTTCCTCGCTTAGACAGCACACGTCTTGTGATCTCACATGGAGAGAGGGAGAGCTCTGGAGTTTTATCAGGACACTGATCCCATTATGGGGGACCTCACATAAACCTAGTCACCCCCAAAGGCTGCACTTCCAAATACCATGAATTAGGGGTCAGGGCTTCAACATATGAATTTCAGGGGGACACATTCAGTCCATAGCACCAGGGGACAGGAATAGGGGCGGGGGGAGATCTTTAGAATTCTGTCCACCACACATGTCTTCTGACATTTATTCACTCATGCTGTCACTATTTCCCCATTACTCTGAAAGGCACAGATGGCCTTTCATCTTCCTTTCTTGCTAGAATTTATAAAAATATATAAGGAACCATGACCATTGGTTTTTCCATTTGCATCTATTAAATAAAATAGTTCTGCTACACAAAATGGGTTCCAAAACAAACAATTCACAAACTTGGTAACACATTAATAAAGCCATGTCTTGTCTACATAAGTTTCCATCCCATAAATCAATGTATATAACTCTATGATGAAGAAATGTGAAATAAAATGAGGACACAGAAACAGTCTACTCTATCACTACGGTATCGAAGATCTTTTTAAAAAATAAACTTAATTATCAAAAACCACCACGAAACTCATAAACTGCAAAACTGAGAGTTTTCTGTAAGCAAAGAAATACTTCTTACATTTATTTAATCATATGGCTGGTAAAAAGAAATATTTTTCAACTGGTTAAGATATCTCAATGGCTTCTAAACCTTAAACATGGCTGTTTATGACATCAAAATCTAAAACAAGAGCTTAGAGTCAAAAAATTTCATTTTATTACAATTGTTTTTAAAGTCAGCTATGATCTTGACAAATATTGTAGGCAAGTCTATAATAAGTCTCTAATTTCTGGGATACAAAAGGCAATAAATATATTCAAATTCAGCCTAAAAACAAGATTCTAAACCTAATCACCTGTAGTGTAGCTTGGTTTCAATATTTCAAATATATGTATAATTCTTAAAATGCTACAAGAACTCATATAATCAAGTTATTGCTCACTGACTGCCAACCCACACTTCTTCAATGACAATCTGCAGGTATGCAGAACCTTCCAGCCTCCAGGCGAGTTCCCTGAGGGGCCGCTGATGCTGGAGGACTATCAGGTGGTGCCACCACGGCACTGGTCCTTTCTGGTAGGAGGGCAGGTGCAGGAGCAGGTGCTGAGAAGCTCCAACCAAGCAGGACACGACGCTCTTTCCCAGCAGCTCAGTACTTGGTCCTACTTCTTACGGAAAACAGGACTGTCACCATGTCTTTCTGGTGCTGCCTGGACCGCCTGGACCCCAGTGCAGTGCGATCAGCTCACTTGTAAGCTCCACTTCATGGTGCGGAACATCCTCCACTGACAGTGACTTCTTCAATCCTTCATTTTCTTCCAGAGCACATTCTTCATGCCTTTCAAGTCATATTGTCATTCAAATGAGTCTTGTGAAATTTGTGCCAAAAAACAATCACATTACTTCTTAGTGATAACAGAGATTAATTCTTCATTAACTATAATTCTGTAGAGTTCAAGCCAAGCTCCTCTGTCTTGGTTTAATTCTTGGGTATAGCTGTAAGAGAGTTTGTAAAATAGTTACATTCTGTACAGACATGTGAGCGTATAATAAAATCTCAAGAAATACTGGGCCGGAGGGTGGGGAGGTGATGGCACAGGAAGGAAACTAAGCTACAGAAAGGGCTCCTTCTGCTATGAAGCATTCCAGCTGCCTGAGGACACAAAGATTCACACTTAGCCACTCTCCTCATCCGCTATTTTGCAAGGACATTCAAAAGCCACAGGGTCCCTTAGCGCTGACTATACCACGATGCAGTGATACAAGAATCCATGACGGGGAAGCCGGGATGGCTCAGTGGGTTAAGTGCTTGCTTCGCAGCACCGGGGACCGGGGGTCAAGTCCCGGCCCCGGCCCGTGCGGAACCATGTGCTGGGCTGGGAGCTCCCCCAGTTCGGTTCTCTCTCTGTCTCTGTCTCTCTCTCTGTCTCTCTCTCTCTCTCTCTCTCTCTCTCTCTGTCAAAAATAAATAAATAAATAAATAAAATAAAATAAAATAAAAAGAATCCACAACAGCTAAGCACAAACTCAACCGCACAGCCTACTGAATCGAGTCAAGTCTATCCAAGGCACACAGCCTGCTGAAGGCGGTTTGCAATATACCATATTTTCAGGCGTATAAGACGACTGGGCTAAGATGACCCCCTAATTTTACAGTTAAAACATAGGTTTAGGCCTATATTCGCTGTATAAGACTACCCCCCACTTCCGAGGCTGTACCATAGTCTTATACAGCGAATATAGGCCTAAACCTATGTTTTAACTGTAAAATTAGGGGGTCGTCTTATACGCCCAGTCGTCTTATACGCCAGAAAATACAGTATACCATGGGCTCCAGCCATGGCGCTGCCTTTCCAAGGGAGAGCTGAGAGGTTCAAGGCTCTTTTAACTTGATTTAAAAAAGGCGTAACACTGTCGTGGGGCTCAAGACTATCAGGATCGAAAAGCCACAGACTAAAAGTCTACAGATTTAAGGCTGGATAAATGGGGTGTTTTGTTTTAGAATTTTGTGGGTTTGTGTTTTCCATAACAAAAGCAGGAGAAAAGCGTGTATGTGAAGGTCACACGATCTCCAGACTTCAAGCCAAGAGCAAGTCAAACTAGTAATTCAACTGGCAAACTAAACAAAAGCCCTCCTCCTCCTCTCCTAGACAAAGGGGAAAATGGTTCACTCAGGCTTCCAGCCAACACTGGAAACTAACTGGTGGATCAGTGTTATATAAAGGATTATTTTTCTCTGAGAAAAGATATTTAGCCAGTACAATTTTCTACACCCATATCTGAGCCTCTGACTAAAAATGCAGCATTTATGCAGTCTCCTTTTTTCAACATCAAAGAAACAAAACATAGTTGTGTAGAGGCCATTTCTATCCAGAAAAGACGTCCAAAGGACTAAGAATCTATAATATATTAGATTAAAATGAAAACCTTCAGCCCGTCTGGTGATTTCAAAGCCTTCTGAGAGTCACAGGCATGAAGCAGAACTGAGTCTTCGGCCAGCTGCTCCCACGTGGGAACAAGTCATTCTCTCCCATGTGACATTAACCACAGAACCTCTTTTGTTAAAAAATTAAAATAAGACACAAGTAAGCAACTAGTTCTCAGAGGTAGAGCTTTTTCCAGATAACAAACTGTAAAAGTAGAAGAGCATATTTGCTGATGTTTGTTAGGGAAGGAGAGTGGCTACACATAAGACGCTGCATGTGTCTGGTGCCGGAGACGTTGCAGAAGCAAACGCAGGGGTGGCCTCCAAAGAGGAAACCTTTATATGTCTACTTTACCTGGTAACTAGAAAGCTTTTTTTTTTTTTTTTTAAAGATTTATTTATTGTTTTTGACAGAGAGAGAGAGAGAGAGACAGAGTCAGAGACAGAGAGAAGGGGGAGGGCCCAGAACAGTCTCCATAGTTACACATCATCAGTTTTTCCACGTAGTTTCATTCCACAGGTGGGCGGGGCTGAACAGGGCAGGAACTGGGCCAGGGTCTTGCCCCGGTGAGAACTGAACTGGGGGAACTCCCCAGTTCAGCATATGGGTCCACTCGGCCGGGGCCGGGATTCAATCCTCAGTCCCCGGGGCTGCAAAGTGAGCGCCTAACCCACTGAGCCATCCCGGCTTCCCCTAGAAAGCTTTTTTAAAGGGCTCCACGCCTAGTTTTTTCACTTTCATTTATCCTCTATAATTTACATTATGATCACATGAAGGAAGACTGTCTAAACCCCAAACACACGTTTAATTATAAATTCTCCCATCTGGAAGGCAGCAGTCAGGACGAATGAAGTCATTCATGCTGCACATCAGACAAATGACAATGGAGAAGGGACAGTCAGGAGGAGACACTGGTCACAATCCAGACAGCCAGGTCCCGACACTGGAGCCACTTTAACCAACTCCACAAAAAGTAAAGCCAAGGGGCAGCAGGACCCCGGCTCCCAGCCTCAATGCCAGGGTAGAAGCTCTATGCACCACTGACCACATCTGCCTAATAGCAAATGAAAATACCAATAAAAACATCTCCCATCTGCTACATACTACTAGACACCTGCTTTATCCTCGCAACCATCTCAGGAGGTGGTCTTCCCCACCCTCCCCCACCTTCCTCTGCTGCCCTGGGTTCCCAGCTCCTAAGTGCTGCTGGGATCTGAAGGATGCAGGGCCAGTACTCAGGATCTGTGCGTGTGCTGTGCATTGTGAGTTACATTGTAGGCTACGTGCTCCTGACCTGTGCGTGTGCTGTGCATTGTGAGTTACACTAGGTTATGTGCTCCTGACCTGTGTGTGCGCTGTGCATTGTGAGTTACATTGTAGGCTACATGCTCCTGACCTGTGCGTGTGCTGTGCATTGTGAGTTACGTTGTAGGTTACGTGCTCCTGACCTGTGTGCTGTGCATTGTGAGTTACGTTGTAGGTTACGTGCTCCTGACCTGTGTGTGTGCTGTGCATTGAGTTACGTTGTAGGTTACGTGCTCCTGACCTGTGCGTGTGCTGTGCATTGTGGGTTACACTGTAGATTACATGTTCCTGACCTGTGCATGTGCTGTGCATTGTGGGTTACATTGTAGGTTATGTGCTCCTGACCTGAGCATGTGCTGTGCACTGTAGGTTACATTGTAGGTTACATGCTCCTGACCTGTGCATGTGCTGTGCATTGTGGGTTACATTGTAGGTTATGTGCTTCTGACCTGTGTGTGTGCTATGCATTGTGGGTTACGTTGTAGGTTACATGTTCCTGACCTATGCATGTGCTGTGCATTGAGTTACATTGGAGGCTACGTGCTCCTGACCTGTGCGTGTGCTGTGCATTGTGAGTTACACTGTACGTTACATGCTCCTGACCTGTGCTGTGCATTGTGGGTTACACTGTAGGTTACATGTTCCTGACCTGTGCATGTGCTGTGCATTGTGGGTTACGTTGTAGGTTATGTGCTCCTGACTTGTGCCTGTGTTGTGTTGTGAGTTACATTGTAGGTTATGTGCTCCTGACCTGTGCGTGTGCTGTGCGTTGTGCGTTACATTGTAGGTTACGTGTTCCTGACCTGTGTGTGTGCTGTGCGTTGTGGGTTACACTGTAGGTTACATGTTCCTGACCTGTGTGTGTGCTGTGTGTTGTGGGTTACGTTGTAGGTTACATGTTCCTGACCTGTGCATGTGCTGTGCGTTGTGGGTTACACTATAGGTTATGTGCTCCTGACTTGTGCCTGTGTTGTATGTTGTGTTACATTGTAGGTTATGTGCTCCTGACCTGTGCATGTGCTGTGCGTTGTGGGTTATGTTGTAGGTTATGTGCTCCTGACCTGTGCTGTGCATTAAGGGTTATGTTGCAGATTACATTGGCCCTTTCCTCCCTCAGACCCACCTCACTTTCTCAGCAATAGTACATTTTGCAAGCACTTCAGTCTTTAAACTTTTATTTCAGCCTCTCAATGACCCTTCCCTTTTGTCTCCCTCTCTTTCACACATCCAGCGTGCCCCCTTGCACACACAGCCGTGTAAGGGACCACTGGACGCTGTGAAAGAGTCTAATGCACGTCCTGCTTCCTCTCTGTTGCCTCTGGCCAACCCCACCAGCCTTTTCCCCAAAAATACTCCTGAGAATATTTTATCTGATGACAGCCCTCCTTTTATACAGAAGTATTATTGGTTTATGTGCTTATATCTTCTAATTTTCTTGGTTTTCATTAAACTTACAATCAAACAGTAGAGAAAGACCAAAGAATTTTGTCTTTAGTGCCCTGTTCAAGCTCACTACCAGATTTGCCAATCCTAATTTAAACAAATTTATTTTACATGTCATAAATTCAATACTCATCTTATTAGCTTTCCTCTACTTATAAATGCAGGCAATACTCCTGACCTCTAGGGGCTGGCAAACATAAATGTGCTATTGATCATAATAGGAATCACTGAAAATATGGCTTTAAGTCTAAATCTAAAACTATCAAAAAGATGTTAATCCCAGGTGACATTAACAAAGGGCAGTAGGTCGCCCTGTAACCATAGCACACAAAGCTCCTCTGACACATATAACAACATCCTAAGTGTTGGAAGGACTTACTCCCAGCAGATTGCGTGGAACGTATCCCTCCTTCTCACTCAGGCGCGCCCACCACCACTCAATCTCCTCTTCATCTTCCCTGCGGACAACTGTCATGCAGTCTCCCTCCTTCATGGGCAGCTCGTCATCATTCTGAGGTTCATAATCCCAAAGAGCATAAATGACTCCTTTGTTCATGATGCCCATTTTCTCCTGAACTCCTAAGATCAAGACAATAAGAAACAGCACACAATACATAACTCAGAGAATGCCAAGAACTTTTTAGCTATACAAAACCAAAGGAGGATAAATGGGCACTTGCTAGAATGGTAGAACTTACGACATTGAATGTTCAATGGATAGAGTTCCTGGGGCCAGGGGAGGACCAGAGGAAGGCCAGTGGAGAGGGAGCACATGAAGGCGCGTTAAAGCCTGCTGTCAGCTCTAAAACAGCTCTACAAACCACCCAACACCTAAGCATCTCTCAAAACTAATCGGACTTTTGCATTCTGAGTCTAGGATATTAAAAAAGTGAAGGACATACCTGTCAAATTTCAGCCTACTACCAAGTGTAATGAGCAAGAACCTTTGGAACCTTACTCCATTCTTTCCCCAAAACTTAGAACAGACAGAGATAAAAGAAAAGTGTTTTGTCTATTAAAGTGACATCTACCAATTTCCAAATAGGGAAAGATTTTTTTTAATTATAAAATATGCTAGAATATAAAAATATGGCTAAGTATTTTAGACATGCTATAAAAGTCTGCCATATAGCTAACTTTAATGAGATCCAAATTGTAAAAGACAGTAAAATCCACAAACTGGAGAGGAAAAAAAAAACCCTCAAACACCCACTTTTTACCAGAGTTAGTAACAGATTTGCAAACTAACTACTACCATACGTGTCACCCTCTGTACTCATGCCTTCCTATCCTGCAGGGCACAGCTAATAATACCTGGCATAACCATCATTGAAGGGCAAGCGACAGGAGAAAAGCGGGAGAGACAGAAAAGGACTAGGCAGTGAGGTACTGAGCAGTTCAGAGCTTGCGCTCTCTCTCTCTCTGGGCAAATATAAAATAAGAAATGAAACTGTTCTTTTCCAATATAAGCTCTGCCAATCTAAAGGCTCAGGTTTCTACTAATGGGGACAAGTAAATTTCCAACTTTCCTATTTAACTAAGACATGCAAAGCGTGACAGCTAGATTCACCAGGACGATGATACTTCATGTAATCCCACAAAGTTTTAAAGCTGGCCAGACTCATAATCTGTTTGGGATGGGAACAGGGAAAGGGGTTGATGAGAAATTCTGGATATGTTAGTAGGTTCAAAATAACAATTCAAGTTTCATTTCAAAGACATCATTAGGAATGGAAGAAAATTTCTCATTACAGTGCTATTTACCAAACTAACAGCTTACAAAATTACTGTTTTAAAGAAAAGATGCTGAATATCACTGGTGATTTGGGAAATGCAAACTAAAACCACAATATGATCTCATTCCAAATCCGCCTCAGGGCAGAGAGAGAGCATGGAGCGCAAGGAGCACCACGAGGCAAGCACCACTGTGACCTGGCATCTCTGCTCCCAGACGGGCCCAGAAGACAAGCACAAACAGTGACAGACACAGTGTCTATACGTGAATACACAGACAGCCTGGTAGAATGGAAAGAGAAATTGTGCTGCAGTCATAAAATGGAACAGTACAGCACAGTGAAAAGAAACTATAGCTACACACAACAACACAGATGAAATCTCAAAAACAATGATGAATGAAAAAAGCAAGCCACAGAATCACCAGTACGATTTATCTTACAGAAAGGTCAAAAACAGGCAAAACTAAACAATATTAGTTATAGGATTCATTTGCAGGTGACAGAATTGTTTTTAACAAGGAAGGGATGATCAACATGAAACATAAAATTCAAGGTAGCAGCCACCACAGATGTGCACAGGGAATGGTAGCGTTCTGTTCTGAGCCAGATACACAACATTCACTGCTGTCAGCCTAGTAGCATTATTATTTAAATCAGAAACACTTTCCGTATCTGTAATATATTTCATTACAATCTTTGGTCAGATATCCCTAAATGTTTTTAAAAAATCATATTTAAAAAAAAAAAATCGTATTCCATACTGAAATAGAGCTCAAGATGGCCAATACATTTAATATAATGAAATATATATTAACATATTAATTTTAAAGTATCTTAATATATCGAAATTCTCTGAACCAGAATTCAGAACATAAACAAAAATAATCACAGGTATCACCAATGAAACCTGACAGCTGAGAGAGACTTCATCTGACACAGTTCCTACTGGACACGGCTGAGGCCCGCGACCTCTCCCCTCAGCAGTCTTTCAATCAGCAGGCGAAGGAGGTCCTGAGCGATGGAGTGGTATGCAGTCCGGGCCTCCTCATCTGTCCCTGTCTGTCCCCTTCTCAATTCCTCTCAAGCCAAAGTAAAAAGGAAACTGACCTCAACCTCTGAGGCTTGTAAATAAGAAAATTTTCCTTGTAAATAAAAATGTCAACCAACCTCTATCTACCTAAAACTTCTGGCCCAGTATTCTCTAGGTACAGAGCTAATGTAGGCAATTAGAATTACAAATTCAAGATCAAGAAAATAGAAGAGTCAAAAAATTGGCTCTAAAATGTGTTGCCTTTATTTTACTTACTGTCAAGTTTGATTTAGCAGGAATGCAGTTGGGGGTCAACTGCATTTCTTGTGATTATCTGCAAAGATACACCATCAACCCCTAACTACTAAAGTCTTGGTAGAGGGTCTTCAGATGGTCAAAAGCCACTACACTAATGCCATTAGCATCTGTGTCATGTGTAGTTGATGTCCCTGAAGACAGCTGTTTCTAGGCATCCACACAAAAGCTGCATGAATGTCTGCGATCAAGGCTGTCCTATTTTTAAGGCCCAGAACCACGTACAACACAAAAATGGTTTTCCAAAGAGTAAAACACTCATCAAACATACCCCAGAGATACAGGGTAAGTTAGTGCACTAATCAACGCGTGTAAATGGAACGTGACGTACCATACAAAAACTGGGAGCACTGTGTGTAGCCTTCTTCCATCTCCTCACACTTGTCTGCAGCGGTCTGCATGTCACTGTAGGTCATGGCGAACACAGCAGCTCCTGACTCCACCAGAAACTTGCACACCTGGACGTTGTTGCAGGAGGCAGCACAGTGCAGCGGCGTCCTGTGGAAGAAGGCACAGCAGAGGCTAGCAGTGCTGCTCCGCACTGAACGACAGCTGCTGTGAGTGGGTGTCGGGCAAGGAAGCCCTTGCGTCCATCCTCCACTGAGTCCTGTCCTCTGAACACCTCTTAACACAGTTTCTTTGTACTTGAGCCCGTTAGAGAATCATAGCCACAAAGGAAAACATCAGAGGACTGGACTACACTTGGGGCTCTCTGTATTCTTACAAAAAAGAACACATTATAACTTAAAACTTAAAAAAAAAAAAAAATCAAAAGGGTATTGTGCTAAGTGCAATGTCGGACAAAAAAATGACAGATGCAAATTGATTTCTTTTATATGCGAAATCTAAAGAACAAAATAAACTCATAGATATAGAAAACATCTGGATGGTTGCTAGGTGAAAGAGGTTTGGGGATGTGGATGAAAAAAGGGGAAGAGATTAAGAAGTACCGGTACAAATTGGTTGTTAGGAGGATAAAGGGTAGAACATAAGAAATACAGTCAATAATATTTTAACAACTGTTTATGGTGTCAGGTAGGTTCTAGATTTGTTGGGATGATAATTGGGAGAGGGTTGGGGACAAGGTGAAAAGGTGAGGGGATTAAGAAGTACAAATTGGTAGTTACAAAAAAAAACCAAGGGGATGTAAAAGTACAACACAGAAAACATAGTCAATATATTATGTGGCAATGATTATGTACAGTGCCAGGTGGGTACTAAGACTAGTCAGGGGGATTTCTCAAATTACATAAATGTCTAACCATTGTGCTATACACCTAATTAATTAATATAAAGTAATACTGAATGTAAAAAATATATACAAGTACACAATGGAATATTATTACTCAGCCATAAAAAAAGAATGAAATCTTGCCATCTGCAACAACCTGGTTGGACCTAGAGGGTATCGTGCTGAGTGTACCAAGTCAGATAGAGAAAGAAAAATGTCATGTGATTTCACCATTTGTGGAATCTAAAAAAAATCAAAGAATGAACAAATAAAACGTACTCATAGATACAGAGAACATTTTGATGGCTGGCAGATGAGAGGGGGTGAGTAAAAAATGGGAAGAGATAAAAAAGTACAAATTCACAGTTACAAAATAGTCACAGGGAAATAAAGTACAGCATGGGGCATACAGTCAATAGTACTCATATTGTAATAACTGCATGGTATCAGATGGGTACCAGATTTATTAGGGTGATGACTTTGTAAGTTATATAGATGTCTCATCACCATGTTGTACATCTGAAACTAACATTGTATGTCAAATGTAATTGAAAAATTAAAGATTAAAAAAAATGTTTTAACGTTAAAAATAATGCAAAATTTACTGTCCACTCTATTACAGTTATTGGGGAATGACAGTAACTTATTAGGATCTTTATTATTATGATTATTTATAATAATCTATTATCCTATGAACAATAATATTCATCGCTGATAACTCCTATGTTTTATGCACACAACAGTTCCACAAAATGCTCCATGAAAAATGAATTCCATGGTCAAATATACGTGGGAAAGGTTAAAAATTATACTTTTCCCCTCCTGGAAACACACAACGGACATTAATAGATTAAAGACTCTGAGAAGTTTCAGGGCTTCAGGGTTAAAGGGGATTGAAGGGAGGAACCTTGCTTAAATCAGCATTTCTCAAATTTGCTGAAGCATGATAATTAACTATGCACCACTTGTGACAGTTCTCATTTTTGCTATTTAACTAGTAAACTTTTAAAATTCAAAATGGGGGTGCAGTGACTGTTCCACGAGGACCACCATGCTTCTCCTTCCAGGTAAGGGGCAGCATGAGGACACACACTGCCGGACTTCCTGCCTCTGACAGTACTGCTAATTCACTGCCCACACAGCAGACACACCGAAGCCTGTGGAGTTGCCAGGTCATCTTACCATCCGTCGCTATCAGCAGCATTGACATTCACACCAAACTGTACCAGGAATTTCACAATTTCTGTGTGGCCAGCACACACAGCATTGTGAAGAGCTGTTATGCCTTCATCGTTAGGCAGGCTTGGGTCATCCACCTGTAACAGCAATAAGAAGGGTGACCGTCATTCAAATTCTTGTCACCTGAACTGTCACTATTAACTAGCTCTTTAGGATCACGAGAACAGAAATAGACTCTTGTGGGTTTTTTCACTTTTTTTTTTTGTAATCATAATTAAAACCTCCAGGAGCCAAGCAGGCTATACCAAAAACAATTCCACAAATAAGACAGACGGAATAGCCACATTAAGTAGGCACTCACTATAAAAAGGTTTTTTAAAAATTGAGAAGCACCAGAAACTATATCCTTATAATCATTTTTGTTTATTTATCCTCCAATGTCCCACCACAAATTAGTGTCTAGTAGAAGTGGCATTTTCCATGGAAAGAAAAAACAAGTCAACTAAAAATATTTTAAATAGTAGGCTTCTGAAAGTACAGGCCACATCTGTAATTTAACACTGTCTCATACAAACCCATGAATGAGCAATTTTTAAAGGAGGGTAATGATCTCTCCAAGAAAAAAAGTAGTCCAGAGGACCCCTAGTGAAAACTGGGCTACCGTGCTACTGAAGATAGAAACACCTTTAGAAGCTACAGCTGTTCTGGATCATGCTCAAGTGTTTCTCTTCATAACCCACCTCCCCTCAAAAAAGCAATCTAACAGTGCAGTACCTCTACTGTGGCTTTCTGGTTAGCGCTTTAAAACAAACTATAATACAAGGTCACATTTAAGAAATTAACTAATTAAATCATACCTCATAAATAATTCTCTGTACAAGGTCAAATTCTCCCTCCAAAGATGAATCTAGAAGTAAAGCAAGGGGGTTGAATTTCACCCTCATTCCGTGAGCAATTCTCTCTGAGCCAGTTTTACGCAAATTGGTCCTTTTGCCCTGCAGAAGAAAGTAAGGATCCTGGTCTAAGCAAAGGGGCCAACAACAACAAAAGGGGAGGAGCAACAGCTCAACTGAGTTAGTAAAAGACACAGTGAAAATTTATATTTATCACTTTTCATTGAAGTAGAACATTATTCAGGAAAGTATATACATCGTAATATGTACCGATAGTTTAATGAATACTATCACATCTAAAAGATATAATAAGTAATCAAACATATAAAGCCCTTTTTCAAATATCCTTGCAATAGGCTATTTTGCTTTTGATCAGGTTTAAAAAATTCATAGTTTGGCATCCTACTAAAACAAATGACTTCAAATTAAAACTCTGAAAAAACTAACTATTTAGACAATCTGGGGGAAAACTGGGATGGTTCAGCAGGTTAAGCACTCATCTCGCAGCCCTGGAGTCCAAGGATCAAATCCTGGCACGGCCTGTGTGGACCCATAAGCTGAACTGGGTGTGCTCCCAGTTTGGTTCTCACCAGGGTTTACCTCCCATGTGGGAGGCACCTGGCCAGTTCCCGCCCTGCACAACCCCGCGCCTACCTGTGGAATGAAACCATGTACAAAACTAATGATGTACAACTATGGAGACTGCTCTGGGCCCGCCCCCTTCTCTTTGTCTCTCTCTGTCAAAAACAACAAAAACTAAAAAATCTTTAAAGGCTATCTGTGGTTTTTATCTTCTCTCATCTATTTCAAAGTGACATGATAAACTTCCAAACAAAGGCTTAAAATTTGGAAGGAGTGCGGAAGGCATGCCCAAATCAAAACGTATTATACAAAGCTTCAAAATAACGTACAAACCTTAGGGGTCATTACACTACACAGGGATTTTCACACGACGTGAGGAAGAAGCTAAATAGCATCCACCCCACCCTGCTGCCCCCATTTCATCCAGAATCCTTCCAATTTTATCAAGGTTGTAAGTCTGAGGTTCCACATAAATATTAAAAATAAATTTCACCGACAGAAAAAGTTTAAGAGTGGCATCAGCAATGAAAAGCTGAACCATCTGCCTGGTGTCACAGAACTAAACTATTGGCCAGAAGTTTCAAATCCAGGTGTTCCTCTCCCAGTCAAGTGGTGCTTCCCTAACATGCAACATCAGCTAGGCAAAAAAAAAAAAAAAAAAAAGAGCAAATGTGGTATTTACAGGTATAAAAACAAAACTTTTCTTTATTCCTAAATACAGTGAATTTTGCAAACACTGATAAGATCCATTCTGTGCCAAGGAAATTGCAGAATAAAAAGAAAACTGCAGAGCACATTTGCTACATTTAGGCAATTTAAACACAAATCTTCTTTTGCCAAAGGCTATAAGTACTTGCTGGTGTTCACTGAGTTCTGACAACCAACCACCTAGACGTGTGACACCGCGTTACTTACAGGAGGCAGAGACACCTGCCCGGTGATTTCAGGCGGCCGCATGCTCCCAGAGTCTTCTCCTGGTCCCTCTGGCTCCCCTGATGGGTACGGCGGTGGTGGGTATGGAGGGTACTCCTCCAGGTACACTTCCAGCAGATGGGGAGCCTCTGGGTTTGGTTCTTCCACACTGCTCTGGAAACTTGGGGTGCTGTCTGGGACTCCTTCAGACACGTAATCAAGGCCCGGCGCAGGGGCCAGCATGTCGCTGTTCTCTGAGCTGGCGCCCCCGGCTTCCTCTGGGCACACTGGGTCAGGCACCACCACCTGCTCTGGCTCTGCATGCACATATGGATTCTGAGTTTCTATTGCACTTTCCAAGCTGCCAGTCACAGAGGTCGGCTTGGGTGGGTACGATGGCACAGAGATGGTCTCCATGGCAGCTATGGTGGTCCTCTGATACAAAAGTTTCTGGATATTTGGCCCATTAGGACCCTCTGGCTCTGTAATAGAGCTCCGCTTTTTCAGTGGCCTTGGTGCATTAGACAGTTTCTTCCGGAGTGCTTCCAGGTCAGCATCACTCTGGTTTCGGTAAGGATGCGATAAGAAAGGCAGCAATTTGGTTGGGCTGAGTGGTCGAGGAATTCTTTCATTCTCATGGTTCTCCTGAACTGAAGAAACAGGCTCTGCTTCCAGTTCCGGACTGCCACGGTGGCCCTGGCTGCTGGAGTAGATGTTCTCAGGGAGCTGCTGCTGATTCTGGGCAGTGGCTACCACAGGCTTGCCATACACTAATGGGACACAGAAAAGGCCCTGATTAGGATCAACTAAACAAAACTGGCAGGTAGCAGACACAGTTAACTATAACTAAAGTCTCTTTTCATTGCATAGCTACTATAACAAACCCTTCACTACAACTACTTTTTTATAGTAACAAATGACAAAGCCAGGCTTCCATCTTTGCATAATAAACCTATTACAAAATCAAAACCCCCACTGATTATAGCATGCACCATTATTTTATGTGCTAATAGGAAAGAAAATGCTGCCAAATACAACTGTAAGAAATCACTGACATAGTATCCAAATTTACAATGTCTAAATGTCAACAAAATTTAGAATGTGAAAACTGGTAATCCTTCCCTATGCCCAGACCAAAACTAAACACACTATCCCATCTTTCATAATTTTCAAAAGTAAATCCTTGTGAGAAACCATATTTGGCTTACAAAATTATTAAGAGCCACTTATATTTACTAAAACTATTCCCCCTTAACATTCTGATTACATCAAAAGTAACTAATTCCCAAATTATCATATTAGCAGTTTCCGCCCAAGACCCATGAAAAGAATAAGGTATATTAATTCTATGCTATCTAATTACGACATCTCAGGCCACAATAATATGTATTTCATGACTAGAAAGCCATTTTCCTTCAACTAAAACATGGTGAATTTTATTCTAATCCTATAAACTAACAAATGACTCCTAGAAAGAATCCAACAAATTACCAGATTATGTATGTTTAACACAAAGTAATCTCGTTTTTATATTTAACCAGTGGCTGTCCTCATTAGAGCAACTTCACATACTGCTAAGTTCTCAGCTCTGAAGGAGCTGTGGGTGCGGGAGCAAGGTGCCCATGGGCGATTACAGTGCAGAAGGCGATGTGTTTCCTATAGGTTTCACTCGTCAATTACACTCATCTATTGTTTTTATAGTATTTCATTTTATTCACTATTGTCAGTGCCTACTACAGCAGACCTTTAGCAGAAACTCTGTAATTTTAAATTCCCAATGAAGACCAGAATACACAATGAGACAAAACTGTCAGAACAAAAGCACGGGTCACATGGGGACAAGTCATCTGGCCTACTGAGAGACAGCTCAGGTGCAGGACTTACGTACATCACCTACACAGGTGACAACCAGACGCAGACCTTACCGCTGGAGAAGTGAGGCCCCCTGGGGTGCGTCTTGGTCAACGCGCTCTGCACAGCCTGCTGGAAGTTCTTCCCGGGAGCCTGATGCTGGGTGTACATGGAGTAGATTGAGCTGGCAGCCACAGTCTGGGGCTTTCTGAAGGCGGGAAGCAGGGCGTCCTTGGAAGGCTGAGGAGTGAAGGGCCGGACAGCGGCAGCTGGTGGACTTTCTTGCTTAGAACCTGGAATGAGAGTTTGGTCTGGGCCACCAACAGGTACGCCCGGGGACAACAGGACCCTTGGCTGCTGCCCTACTGTTTTGGGTTTATTTCCCATGGATGCAACTGCTATTGACAACTGCTGAAGGTTTCCATCTGGCTTAATGTCTGATGATGACTGATTTGCTTGTCCAAAATAAGGCAAATTAATCTGCTTGGGTTTTGATGGAACAGGAGGTGGTACTTTTGCCACATTTTTATTTGCAGCCTGTAAGAAACACACACAAAAAGGCAATAAAAGTATGCATAACTGGTACACAGGACGTTATAATTTCATAAACATAAGTACACACTAAAAATACTAGCTCTACATTTTTAAATCATTAAAAAGTTTTAAATCTCTGAATTCAATCACATTTAATAAGAAACTGCAGTACAACTCCTGTCCTGTATGACTTCCCCCATGGGTAACTCTAACTGCCCACTTGAAAACTTCACCTTTACACACATCGCCTATGTAAATAGCATTAGTAACAAAAAGCCATTCTTGGTCATCAGAACTTAATGTGATCCAAGCCACTGTGTTAATTAACATCTAACTGAGAGCATGCAGCCATAACCTGGCTGGCTATCAAAGGCTGGGATCCTAACAGAAAACTCAACATCAAATTGTCTGACGTAACACCTGAGCTCCAAATTCTGAAGAAGCAAGGTCACTGAGCAGCACAAATGAGATGCTCTTCAGTACACTCATGTTTTAAATCACACAAAATATATACAATCCAGAAGTATGTCAGTCATCCTCCAACACGGTGACACCACAAACAGACTCAAGCAACAGAATTTAAAATACCAGAATGCTGCTACACTTTCCAACCTTCCAGATAGTTTGGTTTCCTCCTGCTCTCCCCTTTACATGCATTTAGAATTACTGTTACATTTTAAACTGGCACGGCCGTGAGTACCTGAGCGTCCCGCAGAATATCTTCACTGCTCTGGTTTTTCCTCAGAGCCCCAAAGGAGGGAGGGGCAGCAGACTGGTCAACTGTGTCAAACATTGAAAAGGGACGAACTTTCTTCTCCTTCTCCCTTAGCAGAACTTCCCCATCATCAGCTGAAGAAGACAGGGGGGGAAATTACATTGATATTCAAACTGTCTGAAATAAAACCTCTAACTCATGCATTAGTTTCTCTCCTCTACCATCTCTTTGAAACCCTATACTCACTGAATGCTTTCCTATTTTTAAGTTGATTAAAGAATAACTCCAACACTACAATGCTAGTACTACCTTAATTCCCTGGCTAAATGAAGGTATTTTGGAAATAAATACTGTCCTAGTATAAACACACTAGAAAATAAGCTACCTAAAAAAGAATACATGGCACCTTTCAGATGGCCAAAATAGAAAGTTCCGGAATAGCACAAAGAAGCCTCACCTTGGTCTGGAACATTCCCAGAGCTTTTCGGTACAGAAACAGAGGCTTGGCTTGGGAAAAGATCCACATTTGGACTCCAATCAGGGCCCAGTGAATGGATTTTAGAGCCTAGAATACAAAAAAGCAACTACAAATAAATCAGCATTCTAAAGAGATTTCTAATGGTTCATTTTGCTGCTAAGAAAGTTTAATCTCTAAAAACAGCTTTCAATTTTAGACTCACAGCAATCCCAATAAACTTCTTTAGAAAATATTAGACTTCATCATTGTAATTTAAGAATTTTCCCCCAGACTCAACTTAAAATTAATCGTGGTAAACAGAAAGTGCCAGAACCAGCAAGGACATTTTACTCTTCACTGGTGAAGAAAATGTCACCATCATACCTAGAAAACGACTTCCAATTCAGCAGGCCAAGGGCTGAAAGGTGTACCTTACACAGGTCACAAGTATGCATGCACAACAAAAAGGGAACTATGCAGATTTTAACCCATGACTTTGATGCCAGTCTTTCACAAATCAGTGTATTCACTGATATTTACGTTTCAAAGCCATACCTTTTATTTTTCCTTACAAAAACAAAAAAAGTACATAACTCTTTCTACAGTAAAAGCCAGATTAGGTGGCACTATTGTTTCACAGTGGTAATTACAGCAAAACAATAAATTAGAGTTAGCTGTTTTTTGCACATGACAGTGGTTAGAGAAAAGAGATAATACTGGCTATTATTTTTTTCCTTCCTGGGGTCAGAATGTAAGGTCATTAAAGAACATTTCTACCCTGATTTTCCTACAGCTCTCCCTTCACTTCCTCTTCGGACAAAACTCTGGCTTGCACCTCTCCACACATCCGAGGACTGCACAGAATTAGCTCATGACATAGGCGCCCCTGTTACTCTCACTTTACCTCCCAGCATATTTACCTTTACTGTAAAAATGATCAGCAGGCAAATTTTCACACATAAACACATGTGAACAATAAACATTTAACAACAGAATGGATTCACCACCTCACGCCCTGCAAAGATGACACTGCTAACCACACATTCGGTGTTTTCACACAAAAAGAAAAGTTCTCAAGTTACTAACATCAGATCAAAATTTCCTTATTCACAAGAAGGACTTCAAAACAATTTTCAAATTTTAAAAAATATTATGTTCATTTCCTAAATAGAACTGTACTGTTTAGGGACAAGAAACTTATTGTTGCACTAGCAAAGAATACAAGGAGAGTCTTAGAATTAAAATATGAACAGGGGATCAGATGACATTCTTCTCAAAACCCAAACATGGGGAAACACAAGAGTGAGGATGGGAGAGCCAAAGCTGAGAGCACTTGACAATGACTTGGGTCTTACCTTTAGCTTGCGAGGCGGCCCCAGCTCGCATGTTGGGCAGTGTGTGTACTTTCATGGGCCCCTCTGCAGGCTGCAGGGACAAGGCGCTGTCCGGCAGGGCTGGCTTCACCAGGAGCTCGGGCCTGGAGGGCATCCGGGGCATGGTGGACGACTGGAGGTAAGGGCCGACCGCAGCCACGCGACTCGGGGCTGAGACGCCCTGTGGAGGCAGATTTCCATCAGGCGAAACCTTAGGAGAAAGCACAGGTCTTTCAGTGTCACATTTTCATGCTGTTTATTAATCAGCTCTGGGAGATCAGGATCTAGCCCTGGAGTCGACAAGGAACACCCCAAAACAAACCACTGCACAGTGAATTCTCACCCCCACTTGACTACAAGTAGAGCTACCGAGGTAATAACTCCGCCAAGTAAAGGCAGAGTGGACCATCGCAGGGGCCAGAGCCTGGCCTCTCTCTGGAGGGCAGCTGCTGTGCTGTGACCTCACTGGGCTGGTCCTCGGTCCCCTCCTCCTCGCCCGTGACAGGCAGCCCACTTACGGGGAGGTTCTCCTTCTGCTGCAGTGCCGCCTTCTTCTTCCACAGCCGGTCCCTGAGCTCATTCACACGCTTGTCCATGACGGCCACCTCTGAGTTGCGCCGATTCAAACACTCCCTCTGTTGTTGTAGCTTGGCACTCTGCTCCTGGTTCAATTTGTTTCTTAACTGAACAAAATGGGGGAAAACAAAAAAAGGTAGCCAAGGAGTAGGAAGAAAAATCCCTCAAAAAGATGATCACATGGTTGACTATTCCATAATTTCTAAAAGCGTAAGGTCCCTCCACCGCACCGCACTTCTCATCTCGTGGTTTAAATTTAAGTGTCAGAACACAGGCTGTGGTTATGAGGAATGCCTCAGGTTTCCGGTGTGAGGCACTATCAAGTTTATTCTGGAGTCTCTGGGGTTTAGGTCTCCCTCCCCTCCACTCCCTTTAAGGAAAAGAGACAGAAATCCAGCACTTCCCACCACTTATGTGGACAACCCCGCTCCTGGGAGGAGGGTCTACTGTGGTCACAGGCAGCCCTCGGTTTACCTGCAGTTCCTTGTAGAGTCGGTCAAGCTCAGCTACCGCTGACTGGTTGTCATGGTGACCATCGATCCTGCCATTCTTGAGCATCTCCAGCTGTCTCGTAAGTTCCTCTACTTTTGACATGGCCAGAACGAGCTCCCTCTGTTTTTGCTGGAACAAACTATTCATCTGTTCAATCTCCTCCACTGGAATGAGAAGGAGAAAAGCAACAACGGCTGAAAAGAAAAATCAGAATGGACCACTTCCCAGGCAACCAAGCTTTACAATTCTGTATAAAAGTCAAGTAACTTTCCAGAAATGGCCGAGCCAACCTATTTCTTTTATGAGCAACTGAAATAAACAGAGACATCTTTAAATACCTGTGCCTCATTCTGGGTGTATCTTTAGCATAATATGTATTAAGAACATAATTAAACATTAAACTCCATTAATTTCTTTAGAATTTTTAATCTCAATTTTACAGTGGTAGATGATTAAATCACTAAAATTTTAATTTACATGCTCTTGTAATAGATGGAGCTATTATATGAATAAAGATCCTTGCCTTTGTCTTAACTTTCAGTCAAAAACTATTTAGAGAAAAAGACAGATTACTACAACATTTCCCCACAGGTAACTTGGGAATGCTGAAACATTCAACAGCTAAATTCAATTCAGGGAAACCAGCAGCATCAAAACTACAGTGAATTATACTTTTCAAAAAATTACTTTAAAGCTATCTACATACAAAGCCTCATCTTAATTCTTCTCATGACAAATGTATATATATGAACTTACTACACAAATGTGTTCTCTTGCACCTTTAACATGTAGCCTTTAGAAAATTCAACTTAAACTTTTATTTCTATCGTATTAAAATTTTTAGTACCGAAGTAACTCACAGGGAACAACTCACCAAGTTTCCCGTTGCTCAGTCTCTTCTGTTCCACATGGCCTTTCAGAGCTCTCACTTTTTTCAGCTTAGCTTCCTGATTCTCAGCAATTTCTTTCAGCCTCTTCAGCTTCTCCTGCTCAGCAGCCTGTTGCTGTTGCCGCTGGTCTTGCTGTTTCAGAAACTTTAAGCGCTGTTCCTAAAGGCAAAAGCCACCATCAAGCACATCATTTTAAGCAGAGATGCCATTAACCCAGAAATGATCTAACCACAACCTTGAGATGCCAAGATTAAGGGACACCAGTCACTCTGTCCTGGTCTCATATCTGTCCCATACACGGCCATCAGAAATACACACTTCTGGGCCCAAATCAAGAATCTCCTGGGGGGTAAGATCCAGGAACCAGTATTTTTAATCGAAGTGGTTCTTATGCAGCAAGCAAGCAGTGAACCATGAATGAGTTTTCATGAACTATGACTACAGTTTTAAGAAGGAGCTCATGGAGAGATGGAAGGCAGTCTAAGAAAGTTGTTACATGAGAAGCTTTAGATTAAGGTGACCAGACGTCCCGCTTTTGGAGAGACAGTCCTGATTTTTAACAATTTGTCCCACGTCCCGCGGCATTTTTAGAAAGTCCCGATTTTTGGAAAGAATGCACGACAAGCTAGGGAATGGCAGGAGATAGACCAAATTTTTAATCAAGAACCCCCTCCCCCCTGGTCAATGGTGTCCCGCTTTACCAATGTTAAAATCTGGTCACCTTACTTTAGATTCAAATTTGGATTCAAACCCAAGCACAGCCACTTATTTATGAGACTGGGCAAATCACATAACCTCAGTGAGTACACAAAGTCTGTTTCTTCATCTATAAAACAGTGATCAATAAATAATAACTCCCTCACAGGGCTGTAGTGAGGAATAAATGAAAGGTGAACTATCTCTTTGTACCTTAGCACCTACTCAATAAATACTTAGTAAAGAAGCAAAGAACTACATACCTTTAGAAAACTCGACTATGCAACATAAAGCTTTATTTCTATTATATTAAAATTTTTACCTAAAACTCAGTAATAGAGCCACATAATTTAGAATAAAGGAGAAACTTCTCAGATTCATATGCCTAAAACATATACATAACACACAAATAGTTTCAAAATAAGGATCAGAGGTTAGAGATTTCTGTTAACAATCAACCTTTTTATTTGAACTTATGTGCTTGCTACTCAAGAAATGGCATAGCAACATCACCTGGGAGCTTACTAGAAATAAAAAATCTCCGCCCCCAATTCAGACTTTCTGACTCAGAATCTGCATTTTTAACAAGATCCCTAGGTGATCCATATGCATATTGAACTGTGAGAAGCAATGGCACACATGGTTTTGAAAAAGCCAGTGCCTCATGCAGAGGAACCCTAGAAAGTATTCCACGGAAGGCCCAATGCATTCTGAGAACAGCCTTACAGAGTCCTGCTGGGTAACGCGCTATGTCAAACCATCAACTGTCAGTCCAGCTTCAGTGAACTTTCCATCACTAAAGGACCGGTCAGTTGCAAAGTGCTGAGGCGAGGGGTTGGCAAACTACAACCTTGCAGGTGAAATCGGTTTGATATCTGTTTTTTAAGTATAGTTTTACTGTAATACAGCCATGTCCATTCATTAGCCTATTGTCTATGGCTACTTTCCTTCTACATCTGCAGAGTTGAGACAGCACAGCCTGCAAAGCCTAAAATATTTGCTCTATAGCCCCTTACGGAGAAAGTTCGATGACATCTGGTTTAGACTAGGAGCCTATGACAGGCAGGAGAAGCAGCAGTGAGATTTGGTTTGGACTGTCATGGAAAGGCTTATTATATTTAACTTGTTCAAGGCCAGGATTAGCATTAGTGTGTGTGTGGAAAACGATCCCAGATAAAGGCAAGCAGCCTGTCATTGGTGCCGAGTAGTTGTGGGGGCAGGACCAGCATTAGTAGACTTTAAAGTTCCTCTTGCTACAGCCACAATTCAGGACCAGCTGAGCCCAGAGCAGTTCCTACTAACAAAGTCGAAGGGTTCTTTATGCCTCTTCTGTTTCACTGACTCCTGACGCAGCTTGGTTGATGTGATCAGAAACAGGCGTCAAGAGGATCCTGAACAACTGAGATGGATTTAAGGGCTCCTACAAAAGCTGTGGTAAAGAGAAGAAAGCAGCACACAGCACGTGACTTTTGGGTTGAGGGTACCCATTCGATCTGTGAGGTAAGTGGCTTAATAATGAGGGCCGAATGTGAACAGCTTTGCACATACACTAACAGTAGTGGCCTGTTAGGTCTTTTAAAACAAGACATTACCTTCGTAGCCAGCATTTGCTGCTGGGCCTCAATCTGTTGCTGTTGGCGGGATGCCATCTCCTGAAGTTCAGCGAGAGTCAGATCCATCCTAGGACTATTAACCTACAAATAAAAACACAAACAATCCACTTACTGTAAAACTATGATAGAGCTTTCTCCCGGGCAGGGGGTGGGAGGGAGGGTCTATTGATAGAATTATAAGCTTCACTTGGACTAATCATGACAAAACTATTTAGCCATGTCTTCCATAATAGCAAAGAGACCGTTACTTTTTATATTAATACCCTCGCAATGACTTATTAAGATGTAAAATATATTACTAATATACAAACCAATATTCCTATTTAAGTGGTAACTTTAAAATTAAATAGTTACGATAGTGACATAAATGAAACAATTTAGAACAACCTTGTTCTATAGATATTTTATATCAGGAAAGCAGTGTTTGATCATATTAAACATCATATTGGGGCATTGGCAGTAAACCCAAAATAACAGTCATCAGAGCAACCTTTAAAAATATGACACTAGCATTAAAAAAATTCAGGGCACACTGGGTCATCAGGAACAAAAAGCAAGATACCCACTATCAAAACATCTATTCAACATGGTCCTAGAAGTTCCAGCTTGTGCAATAGAACAAGAAAAAAATAACTGTATCCAGATTGTAAAGGAAGATGTTAAACTATCTTTAACTCAACATAATCCCCTATTGAGAAAGTCCTATGCAATTTGTCAAAAAAGCTACCAGAACTAATATATTAATTAGGAAGATTGCAGGATATAAAATCAATATGCAAAAATCAATCATATTTCTACATATTAATAAACCAGAAATTGCAAAATAATTAAAATACCATAACTGGCGTAAAAACATGAAGTACTTAATAAAGAATGTGCAAGACCTTTAAATTGCAAATTTTAAAACACTGCTAAGAGAAATATACCCTGATATTCACATTTGAAAAGCTCAACACTGTCAACATGGCAATTCTTCCCAAACCAATCTATAGTCAACAGAATCCTAATCAAAATTCCAGCAGGCTTTTCTGTATAAACCGACAAGCAAGTTCTAAAATTCCATATGAAAACACAAAGGATCTAGAATAGCCCAACAATTTTGAAAAGAATAAAGTTGGAACGTACTATCTAACTTTGGTAACCAATAGAGTATGGTACTGACGTCAAGATAAAACAGATCAATGGAATAGAAGAATACAAAAATAGACCCACACATAAAAATATATGGGGCAATTGACTTTATACAAAGGTGCAGAAGCAAACTGAATGGAGAAAAAGAACAGCATTTTCAACAAATACAGCTAGTACAACTGGATATCCATAAACAACCGCAAAATAAAGAAAGAAAGAAAAAGCACTTTAATTCTCACACCACATGCAAATGTCAACTCAAAATGGATCATAAACTTCAATGTAAAACCTAAAACCACAAAACTTCTAAACTGAACAATTATACTTTATCAAAATGAAGAACAAGTTGTAGACTGGAAAAATTATTTTCAAATCATGTATCTAATCAAAGACTTGGATCCAGAAAATATAAAGAATTCTCAGATTCAATAATAAGAAAACAAACAACCCAGTAAAGAAAAAAATGAACAAAAGAAAGGAGAAAGAAAGAAAAAAATAAGCAAAAGAGGGGAAGCTGGGATGGCTCACTGGGTTAAGTGCTCACTTTGCAGCCCCAGAGCCCGAGGATCGAATCCCAGGCCTGGCCGGTACAGGCCCATATGCTGAACTGGGTTGTGCCCCCAGTTCAGTTCTTGCCGGGGCCTATGCAGGAGGTTCCCAGCCCAGTTCCTGCCCTGTGCAGCCCTGTGCCCACCTGTGGAGTGAAACTATATGGAAAATTAATGCTGTCAACTATGGAGACTGCTCTGGGCCCTCCCCCTTCTCTCTGTCTCTCTGTCTCTCTGTCTCTCTCTCTCTCTCTCTCTGTCTATCTCTCTCTCTCTGCCAAAAAAACAATAAAAATAATTCTTTTAAAAAAAATAAATAAGCAAAAGAGCTTAAAAAATACTTCCAACAAAGATACACAAATGGCAAATATATACATGAAAAGATACCCAACATCATTAGCCATTAGAGAAATAATATACAAATTAAAACCACAACATAAAACCACTATACACCTACTAGAAAACCAAAATTAAGAGTACTGACCACACCAAATGTTGGCAAAGATGTGGAAAAACTAGAAATTTGGTGGCAATGTAAAATAAAGCAATCACTTTGGAACAGTTTGCAGATTCTTAAAAAGTTAACATATACCTACCATATGAACCAGTCATTCCACTCCACAGTATTTACTCAAGAGAAATAAAAGCATTTGTCCACACAAAGACTTCTGTCCCAACATTCATAGTAGCTTGATAAGAAATAGCCAAAAATTATAAACAACTCACATGCCCACCAACAGGTGAATGCATAAAGTGTAATATATCCAGACGATGAAATGCATTTCAGCAATAAAAAGGAATTAACTATTCCTTACACAACAAAATAGATGGATCGCAAAATAATTATGCTAAGTGAATTCAAAAAGAGTACATACTGGATGATTCCACTTATAGAAGATTCTAGAAAATACAACTAATTTGTAGTGACAGAAAGTAAACCCACTGGCAGATCCTTATGGATGGGTGAGAGGCAAGAAGGAAAGGCTACAGGACACGAGGAAATTCCTGTAGGTGACGGGCCTTTCCATTATCTCAGTTAAGGTGAGGGCTTCACCAGTGTGTACATGTCAAAACTTCTAACCGTGTACTTGAACTACGTATAGTTTATTGTACGTATGTCGATTATATATCTATAAGTCTGTCTTAAAAACAAAACAAACAAAAAAAACCACAGGATACAAAAACAAAGGATACATCGTGCGAAGATGCACTCAAATCTCATTAATGGCTAAGACCATTCTTGTCATGCCTATATCAATCAGCCTTTCATCACTCTAAGAGAATTATAGGATGAAAGAATAGAAATAGGAAAAATTTGAGAAAAGAAAGAATAGGAGCAAAAGCCTATAATCTGGATTCTAACATAAATTCAATGTAGACTGGAGAAAGGTAATCTAGCTAATCCCCAACAGTATTAAAAATCATGAGCTCTGAAAAGAAAACATGTACAGGTACCCCAGGAATACTCGCTAACATTCATATGCAAGAGCAAGCAAGAGTGGTGAGATTAAATTTTTCATTTTTCTAGCATTACAGCAACAAATAAAATCACTAAAAAACAAATACTTCCTTAAATATGCTCAACATTTGTTCTGCTCTGAATCTGTGGTGGTACATGCAGCATCTAACTTCCTCATAGTCAGCAATGTAGAGGTCATTAAAATTGCTTCTGTGAAATAAATCTAAAATAACCCTTTAAAAAGGGCCATCTTTAACAACTCACTGAGTAACAAAGTAACAATGAATGGCACTTAAAGATTTAAAAAGCAGTAGCAGCGCGGCATATACTCTTGCATGTGCAGCATGGGTAAAAATGATCACTTACGCCATTCTCCTTTCCTCGATGTTCACCAGGAACCTTCACACCATTTCTTTTCAAACTTGGATCTTGAGACCTGAGTCCACTCACTAAGCACAAAATTCAGAACTATGCATTAACACCAGACTTGACAGTTATTGCAAAAACTAGTTCATTTCTGAGTTTTATAGTGATTGCCCTTTGATATTTTAAGTTGAAAGCATACTTACAACAAAATATTTTCTAATATCAATAGCATTAAGGTCTCATAATTCCGCTTGTTTTGGAAACCCTTACTTGGAACAGTGCATAGTGAGCACTACAAAACGCCACTCACTATTCCCTAGGAGCACCACATGATTCCCAGACGAGAGAAGGGAAAATCAACAAAATAAATGTACTCCTAATTATGAGTGATTCAAACCATTTGCTCATAGTAGCTCATCCTGGTTCTCCATTTAGCAAATCAGTAGTGAGATCAGAAATACGTAGTTTCACTGAAAGAATTAAGTGAAAATTAAAGCAATCCTCATTAACTGTTTGTAGCTTATATGGGAAGGAAACAACTAAAAAACAGAATAAGCGATATTTTGAATATTTAGCTTATTGAGGACATTTGGTGGTAATGCGTAAGTACTGTGAAGTACTTCCCCACTTATTTAAATAAAAAATTTCCATTTTCTTAGTTTGGAAAAGTACCAACTGGAAAACACTGTATTCTGCTTTTTTTTTTTTTTTTTTGGCTAAAAATAATTTTCTAAGCCAAAATATATGGGTCTCTCAGTACCACTTAATTCATCATAAGGGGAAAATTGTCTTAATTTAAACTGCTACATTATTAGAAACAAGTAACATCACATCCACAAAGAGAATTTTTAATACATGAAACTAAGCTTATATTTATACTTCCAGTAATTAATAAAAACATTACACTATCTCCAAAAACATTTTAGATTAAAATTTCTTTTGAATCAAATGTCTACTATACCTGCCTTGTAGCACAAGTCCCCATACCAATAAATATGATATCCTCGGAGGCAGGGATCACATTTACAACTCTAATGTGTTAGCTTTATTTTAAAAATACTGTTCCATTCTCTGACAAAATAACTCAGGTAATCTGTCACAATAGGTCTGCAAGAAAAATTCATCTATCATTTAAGCATAATTGCTTTCTTTGCTGCCTCAGAGAGAACTCAACCATTATCTTCTTAGCACATTTGCTTACATAATTAGAGCAAAAGGCAAGCGCTTTAAAAATAATTTCATACACCAGGGTCCCAGGTCCCAGTTAATCTGGAAAAAAAAGAGTATGGGAAAAATCCCCTATCCCATAATCCAGAAGTCTACACCAAAAGGTTAGCACTGTCTTAGAGGACATTATAAAGCAAGCCTGTTTTATCCCAATTTAAACACTAAGTGGCACTGGTGTTTTGTGACAATGTGAAAACAGCTCCTTTATCTTCCTTCCGATTATACTTCTCACATTACCTCACATTACCGACACACTGAAACTGCACGCTGCACTATGGAGAAGCTGTTTAATAATTAACCCAGTACTATACAGGAGGAGATTTGAATGGGTAGACAAACAGGTAAAATTCAACTCATTTATTAGACAAGTGTGTTTGTAGTAATGTAAATAAAGAACAAAATAAAAATAAGATATAGATGCCAATTTAAAACTACAGAAAAGGCTTAGGAAGAAATGTGTGCTTGTTTAAACTAAAATTGCAGACACCACTGGCACTGAATGTCATGTCCACCAGCCTCGCCAGGTGACTCAAATTCCACTCCTGGCTCTGCCCCCAGGTGTGTGGCCTCTGACAAGTCACTTAACCCCTAAGTATCAGCACTTCTCACCTGTGGAGTGGAAGAGGCCAGACCACGTCGATTCTGGGGTCCCACACACTAAATTTAATCATTTCTAATCGCTGGGTGCCATCTGGATATTTGTATTAAAGCAATAAAATTGAGTGTTTTCATATCCAATAATTAACACGTTACCTACATTCTTACTCCCAAGAATGATATTCTGAAGACACAAACCCTCAACTTTCCATTTTAAAAGTTCCACATTTTTAGAAATAACTAGTAATCCTGCTTCAATCAGTGGCTTCCCACCGTTCGCAGATTTGCAGCTGCTTCCTCTCCCACATCCGAGACCTCCCAGGTCCCAGGGATGGCCGTGTCCTTAATGCCCAGAGCAGCTCTCAGCCCACTGTGATTTCTCTATCTTCATGTATTACCTTCCACCCTCTCCTACCATTATCTATAAACTCTGATCACAACCCTATACGTATGACCACCTGACTCCTGGGTTCTCTCCACTCCGGGTTCTGCCTGCACTCTGGATGCCTTTCCCATTCAAAAGCCAGCCTCTCCGTTCTGTGGCTCCCTTGTCGTCACTCTAATTCAAGCTCCCTCATGACCACCTGCAAGTGCTCTACCTCTGAAATCCTACACTGAGACCTGCTTTTTGACCATAACTTCCTCTCACTACACCCCCTCCTCCGTAATCTGAGCTTGCAGTCTCGTAACCTGTCCACTCCTTCCCACAGCCCCCTCACTTCACTACTTCCCCACCCAGCTAAGACCTCATCGTGACCCCATCCCCTTCGCCCCTGTCCCAACGACCTTTCCTTGAATTGGTCTGGCAGAACCCCAAACTTACATCAATCCAACCACCCTTTTCTCCTCTTACAACCCTCTGGGCTACAGAAACACCACTTGTGCTCTCGTGGTCACAATGCTCGCTCGTAGCGATCCCCTGGCCTCCACTGTTCCCAGCTATCTGGCCTCTCCAGAAGGTTCTCACCTATTCTCCACAGCAGCTCCAACAGCCAACCACCTCCATCATGACATCCAGATGACTTCAGAGAAACGAACCTTTTCAGATGAGGAGTCCCTCAGCTTGCTCCCATAATGCATGCATTTACCTGCATCTGCAGCTGTGTCCTCTCTGTCCTGTGACAATGCAAGAGGCGCCCTCCTCTGCCTACAAGAAAGACTCTCGGCCAGGGCAGAGGGAACCCCTTCTTCATGACCTGCCCATCAAGTATCCCCCACTCTTCCTTGTATTTCAGCCTCCTGCTCTTCTGACTCCTTCTCATTCACATTAAAAACTATCACACATTTTCTCTTGTCTTCAAACAAAATAAAATGAACAGAACCACACTCCCGTCTCCTTCCACAGCCAGCTCTTAGAGAAGAGTGGTCTTGCCTCACCGTTCTGCATCCTAAACTCTCATTCACCCCTCAAATTACCTGACCCCTGATCACATGCCATCTCTTTCCCCAGCCCCTCCAATGCATGAAATCAAAGTTCAAATCTTTATTATAATTCATAAATGTTGCCTACCAATGTCCCTGCCAGGGGGGCGTTCATGACGAAGGAAGAAACGCACTTCATTCCTCTGACTTCCAAATCTTTGCAGAACATCAAACATCCGCTCGTTATCAGCAACTGGACGTTCTAAAAGAAACAAACAAAAATCATGTTATCTGCAGGTAAAAAGACAAACTTATCAGAAACCATCTATCCCTCACGCAAATTATGCACTATGAATGTAGAAAATACTTAGAATCTTAGATAATTGTTTTCATTAAAAGAACACTTAGGTAATAATTATCAAAAGCTGAAGAAAGCTCAATGCACTTGTCAGTAACCAACAACACTATCTAAGTACTTAAATAAAGAGCATGGCAGAGAATGGAGTAGCCAAGCATTCAGCAGCCAATTTTGTGAACTAACCCTGAACTTAATCAGCCTGGCTACAACATATAGGCAGTTCAGGTTCTATTTACAGTAACATAACATCCTGAGTTGACATAGACACCTTTCTTCTACAACCCACAGAAATTCTAACTAACAGCCCCCTCCCAAAAGGAAACCCTATAGCTGAGTAGACATCCCCCTAAATGAAATTCTGAGTAGAACTTCCACCTCACCTCCCTCCCCCTCCCCCTCTCCCCCCTCCC
>PVKE010001921.1:0-90543 GCA_004027555.1 Craseonycteris thonglongyai
ACAAGTATTATCTCAGCTGATCCTCCCAAGTTCACTCACCAGGTCATCCTCTTGTAGCAGACACAAGACGACTCAGATAGCAGGTCATTTGCCCAAGGGACACAACTTACCGTGACAGAGCTATTGTACCCACCACCACGACCCCTATTCTTCACCATGATGTGACAGCACTTTCTGCGGTGTTAGATTTGTATTGAGGGAAGAGCTAGAACCAATGAGAGAAAAATGGAGAAAGCCACTTTTTTTTTCCCCCTCGGCATCCGAAAACTTTCCCACAGTCAGGACTTCTTCTTTAAAACGGCTTCAACTAAAGTGCTTGGCTTAAGTGAGGGATTGAATTTAACTAGAAGATTGAAGACTTGTGATTCTAATCAGCATTGTTTACAGCTGAGCTGAGGGTCTGTTGCCTGTGGCTGAAACTCTTTAGTTGTGTTTCACAGTCGAGATTTCAGTGTTTCCTGTTTGTTTCTTGTCAAAACATGTGCTTCCTTTCACTTTTGCTTGGCTCTCCATCCTTTACTTTTTTCAGCGGTGACTTTATGGGTGGAGTGGACAGAATAACGCCTTGATTCCAGCCTGCCTTCCGGAGTCACCAAGCCAAGTGGGCCAGCTGGTCATTTCCTTGACTCCACAGTACCCCCTAGCGAGCTGCTGGAGATTTGCGAGCTGAGCCAGGAGAAGATGGGCTCCGTGTTCGAGGACAGTAACGTGTACATGTTGCACATGATGTACCAGGCCATGGGCGTCTGCTTGTATATGCAGGACTGGGAGGGCGCCCTGCGATACGGACAGAAAATCATTAAGCCCTACAGGTGATTGCCACGGTGGCTCTGACCATTAGCTCGGAGTAGCATCCGGTGATTTGGAATGCCCACGTGGGCTGTTTTGTCTTCTCACTGCCCCATGTTGGAACACGCCTAGACCAGCTTTCTCTTCTTTGCACCCACATCTGGAGGCACAGGTGTGGGGTGCTACTCTATGGGTCCCGGCCTGTTACCGCTACCATCTGGAAGAGACACCTGGGGAGGCAGATTGGGTTCCACGGGGGTTGCTGGGCAGGATCTGCCCCAGGACCTAGCCAGGTGTGAGTCCATTGTACGACAGCAGACCAGTATTAAGAAGCCACCAGTGTGTATCTTTCCCCTCCCATGCCTTTCAAGTTACAAGCCACCCACAATGGGTAAACGGTGGTCTCAAAGCCCTGCCTTTCCATCATTACTTACACTGCCCCTTCTCATGCTATTGTACAATGCAGCCCAGTTTGCAAATAGGGAAATGCTGGGACCATTGGGTTGGCTTGGCTGTGGTTATTCAGTACTCCCCCCCCCCCCCCAGGATTGAATAAAATAAGTTGGGTTTTACCATATAGTGATAATGGCTGTCAGCCACGGGGCACTTTCCTGTTGGGAGGGTTATTAAACCTTAAGAAGTCAGCAGATGGAGGTCGTGGTGTGCTCTGGGCCAAGTGGGGCTGAGACGGCCTAGATCACATCCCTGGGGTGTCCCCAACACCAAGTGGATCATGATCTGGGCACTAGACCTGAAATCCCTGTGTTCCAGAAGCATCCCAGGTGTTTCTCAGAGATCTGAGAAGCCCTCGCTCACGGTGTAAGATTAGGGACTGATAAACTAACTGTGTGTCTAGCCAGCCTGAATTTCCATGGCCAAGTCCAGCTTCCACTTACCCCACGCTGCCCTGATTAGCCAGCAGGGGGAGCCCAAGAGGAAACCGACTCCTAAAATCTGCTCTTAGAAACAGGGTTTGTTACCTTGGGGATAAGCTCAAAGCCTGTCTTCCTGGGGTGGGTGAGAAAGTCCTCTGGTGTCAGGCCTACTTCCCTCTGAGGTCTGCAGAAAGGGAGGGAGGGGGGTAGGGTGAGGGAATGAGAATGAATGGGCTCACCTTAGCCTGTGATGGCTCTCAGCACGAACTTGCTTGGCTTAGTGAGCCCCAGCTCTGCTCTTCTGTGGGACCACTGGCCACAGGGCTTCCTGCAGGCCAAATGCTGCCCCCACCCCAGGAATACAGCCAGAATGTGCCTCTTCTGGATGGATTTTGAGGGTAGAGCAGTATGGACCTGCCTATAAGTAAACACCTCCTCTACATACACAGGGCTCTTTGCTAGTCAAGCCTTGTCAGTCAACCTTCAGTTAAAACCAGAGAGAAAACCTTCTACTGGACAATCGAGAACGTCAGATGCGTTCTCCTGACTTCAGACAGCCTCTAGTTTTGCTAAATCAAGTGGTGGTGTAAAGTGTGACAGAAAGCTGGGGTCCAGAGGCACTGGCGTGTGAACATTGTTTCATATACTATCTTTTTAATCTGAGGGGATAGGCCCAACGTCCTCCTAGCAGGGACGGTACCTTAAACCATGTTTTCCCGATGCCCCCTGCTGAGTGCCCCAAAAACCAAAACCAGGGAGTAGCCCTGAATGTTGTGTTTACGATAAAGGTTTCGGTGTAGGATTGCTCCTGCAGTCCTTGCGTAGCTTTTCAGAAACACACAAACTGCCTACCGTGAAGTGCATCCGTGGTGGTTAGGCAGGGCTGCACCATGTACACACTGCCCCCCAGAACCTGCCGTGGGCCGGGGGCGGGGGTGGGGGGGTGGAGAATCCCAGCTGCCGTGAGAATGTGGTCGTGAGCTCAGCAGCGGTGA
Source organism: Craseonycteris thonglongyai (assembly GCA_004027555.1). Taxonomy (NCBI): domain Eukaryota; kingdom Metazoa; phylum Chordata; class Mammalia; order Chiroptera; family Craseonycteridae; genus Craseonycteris; species Craseonycteris thonglongyai. The sequence continues at coordinate 2,660 of PVKE010001921.1, forward strand.
GGCTGACCGTGCCCGGCCTGGGGGCTGCTCAGCAGCCTGTGACATGGTGGCCCGTTGTCTTTTCTTCCAGTAAGCATTACCCTTTGTACTCCCTCAACGTGGCCTCCATGTGGTTGAAGCTAGGAAGACTCTACATGGGCCTGGAAAACAGAGCTGCCGGGGAGAAGGCCCTGAGGAAGGTACGTCTGTGAGGTTAGGCTGCCCCGTGTGTGGGTGGCCACTGCACCTTCCTGCAGCCCCTCTTGCAGCCGCATGATGGAAGGTGGACAATGACCAGCTCTTGACCCGCCTTTTGGCCACGGAAGTGGGAGGGGGTGGGGTGGGCAGATGGAGGTCGAATAAGTGAGCTTTTGCCATGTTGGCTCCCGGCCCCCCTGAAAGAACAGGGTGAACATGCTGAGAGCGGCTGGCTGTGATTACAGAGCCGGGAGAGGGCGTCCTGCCCCGTGTGAAGCCATGGAAGTGGACAGAGGCCACTGAATGGCTCAGGAAGCCGTGGTCAGGGAATTTTCCATTCATCCGCCCTTTGGGATTTGCCAATTCATGATGCCCAGTTGTGGTGAATTCCTGGCAGTTGGATCTAGGGAATTCCTCAGTATTAGGGTTATGATGCATTTGCAGTTTCTAAAATGTACTTAATAATCACCATCACTGTCCACTGAGTTACATGCCAGTTATATGTCAGGGCCCTTCCGTGTGGGTTTTCTTTTCATTCTCACAAAAATGAGAGAGGATTTCCCAATGAAGATATTCAGATTCCATCAAGGAACTAGCCTAGGGTGCATGACAGGGCCTTGATTCAAACTGCGGTCTTTCGGGGTTGAAAACCTTAGCTCCCCACACCTCACACTGTGACTAAACTCACAGGGGAATCTGGGACCCTGGACAGCACCTGCCCCCCTTAGTGTGTGACAACTGACCCAGGGTGAGGGGGGCTGGGCCCTGACCCTCACCTTACAGCAGCTTGATTGTAACAACAGGCTCTCATTGTTCTTTAAGTAGCAGTTGACAGTTGACAGGCTATCATCTTCAGGACTATCTGTTTACGCCTATAAGAAAATGCTTGTAGAATTTGGAGCCACGGACTAGCCTGGATGCCTAATCCTCCCAGCTCCCCAAATCTGCTTCGCAGACTATTTAGGAAGATGGGCTAAGGTCCTGCCTCCCATGTGGAAGTCCGGGCCTCACCCTGCTAGGAGTGTGAGTTAAGTATAGAACTTTCTGTTTTTAAACCAGCGAACTTGTCCTTTAAGCGAGCACACTTATTGCCTTAGTGAGCTGGCAGGTAGGGGAAATTAACCAGTTCGGTCACAGTTGCAAAGGGCTGGTCGGTAATTAAATACGATCAGTGAAGGATAGAGTAGAACAGCATGAGTCAACAAATGTAAAGGGGAGGGGAGGCATTTACACAGGTGATTCCTGAGATCTAGGAAGAGAAATGGTGCCATGGAATAGAAAGGAATGCCTGTCAGTCATAGGCCATCAGAAATTCCTTGTTTGGGAAAGAAAGAAGAATTTCAGTTTTTCTCGCTGTATTATATGGTTGAATACAAAAGAGCCAAAGAAATTCCGATAGATGACATTTGACCTACGAGGGCTGTCTGGAAAGTATCCACACATGTAACCATCCTTGTTGTATTGGCAATGGCTGGATTCTTTTCCCAGACATCCCTCATATACTTCCTATATGCCAGGCATTATTCTAAACACTTTATGGGTATCAACAACTCTGAGAGGTAGGTATGATGTCTCCTTTACAGATGAGGACATTGAGGTGCGCGCTATGTTGCCTTGTGTTAGGTAAATTGCTCATGGTCACACTGCTAGGAAGTGAACCCCTGGAAACTTCTACTTTATTCTGCTTCACTCAAAAAAAAAAAAAAATGAATAAATAGTCTCTCTAGCTCTCTCAAATAAAACCTGCGACAATTTTTAAGTTGTTTGTTTATTGCTTGTTTGTTTTAAGAATATGTACTAAGAGGAAAGCAGGCACTTTCTAAAAGGGAAAAATGGTTTAGTCATCTCTTCCAGATTAGTAATGTAACCGAACACCAACCCAGGTTTGGTGTCAAGTTCCTTGTGGACATTTCTCTTCCACTACTACCTGTTTACTTGGTTGAATGTGGCCAGTCATTTTACACCTAAAGCATTTCTTACTGAAATCTCTAGAATACTGTAGCAAAAGAATGTCACTGAACCAATCTCTCTGTATCATTTTTCAGATATTACTGAATGTTTTTTGTTGTTTTTTTAAGACTTATTGTTTTTGACAAAGACAGAAAGAGAGACAGAGAGAAGGGGGAGGGCCCAGAGCAGTCTCCATAGTTGTACGTCATCAGTTTTCTTGACATGGTTTCCTTCCACACGGGTGGGCGGGGGCTGAGCAGTGGGGGACCTGGGCTGGGGGCCTCCCACATGGGAAGCACACCCCCTCAAGCCATGGGCCGAACCGGGGAGGGGTGGCAGGGAGCCAAGCTGGGGGACTCACGCATGGGAGGCACACCACAGTTCGGCATAGGTCTAGAAGGGCCAGGATTCGATCCTTGGTCCTCAGGATTACATGGCTAGCTCTTAACCAGCTGAGCCATCCCAGCTTCCCCCTCTTACTGAGTGTTTTATGCAGCAGTAGCAACTGGGTGACTGTTGGGTTACTAGATAATATTGTCCTTTTTCTTTTTTAAGCCAGACTCTGGAGAACACAGGCTCCAAAAGCCAGATCGTGTCCTGTGCCTAAAGCAGAGAAATCCAACTTGAATTCAAGTTTGCCCGGTGGAGGTGTGAGGTGGAGGTGTGAGGGGCTGGTGTCAGGCTCTGACCCTCTTATTTGTCTCTCTCTTAGGCCATTGCAATCATGGAAGTAGCTCATGGCAAAGATCATCCGTACATTTCTGAGATCAAACAGGAAATTGAAAACCACTGAAACGAGGCCAACATGGTAGTTTTTATTTACACGCTAGTGCGGAAGCCTTCAAGGCTTCGGATTATTTCTGTACATCCCTCCAGCACTTCTGTAAAATCATTGCAATGAAAACACTGCTTGCACTTGAACCTGACATGTGGCTTACTTGGACTTGGTCTTAATCTTTAACCTTCCTATCAAATTAACTTTCAAATGCTCTTTTTTTGTTTCGTAAGAGCTAACAGGCCAGTTTCATATATCCTTTGGACAAGTTGAGTTTTTTTTTAAATGCCATTATTTTTCCCTTCATGCCTATTATCATGTTCTGAGCAAACCTGGATGATAAAAGAGAATAAAAAAGGTCATAGTATTTGACGTGTGTGTTTTCTTCTCTCTGTGGGGAGGGTTTCAGTGGGGCAGTGGGAGCCCGGCCTAGGGGTAAAAGTTATGTTCATTCCACATGAGTCAGTGACTCCAAGCCTCCCCCAGGGAGGCTGTCAGGGGGCGTCTTTAGCCTGCAGTTGCTTTCAGGGTACACTGCCTATGGAGGAGGTGAGCAGGGAGGTGCAACAAGGAGAGAGAGGCGCCTGTTGGGGGAACAGCTAAGAGACCGGGTGTCCCTCCCTGGCAGGACAACTGTTTCCTTGCTCCTGTCCAGTGTCTGGTCTTCCTTCGCATAAATGTGCTTCACTCATCGGTCTGAAAGCAGGCTTGGCAGCTCTCATCTTGTTCCTCGTTCTGGGCAGCCCTCTCCTTGTCTGGAAACACGCCAGGGGAACTTGGAGAAGGAAAAACTGTTTTCCTTACCGACTCCGTGTTGTTGCGCAAACACTGGTCTCTGCCCGCGTGGCCCGCAGGAACCCTGCTTCCGCACAGCCTGCAAAGTAGCAACCTGGGGATTGTTTGTTAGCAACGGTCACAGAGCACAAGCCCAGTCCCAGGCGTGCTCTGGGTGCAGGGATGTTTTTCCTCATCCAACGTCGGGACCGTCCCCATGAGGTCATATGAAAGCCTCATGGAGTTTACACAGCACCTTTCTTCTATATATGTGACCTACGCACAGCTTGAACCACTGTATTGTTACCTTCCTCCTCATCCCAACACACCCCCACACACAGTTCACGGCACACAATGGGATCCATTAGGTAGGATGCATTCTCTTGCTCAGTGAAGTGCAGTAAGACATTTATTAAGCACCGACTACATGCACAACAGTCTATAAAGCTCTCCAGGGAGGAGTGGGCGACTGTCCTAGCCCCGGGGAGCTTAGTGTTTTCAAAAATACCGATTTACTCTGTAGCTCAGCCTAAAATAAGCTTAGCCCGCCATCTCTTTAGGTTTTATGAAAAAGTAACCCTTTATCAGTAAATTTAAAATAATACAAAGGTATCCGATAAAAGTGACCCATTCCTCCTGCTTCCCAGGCCCCCACGCCCCATGGGAACTCACGGTGAGTGGCCCCAGTTTTCCCCACGGTTGTACAACGTATCTCTGTAAATTGATTTGGAGAAACAAAGGCAGAATGGTGCCCACATATTATTTTGTAATCTGACTTAACAATAAGGGCCATGTTCACATCAGCCTTTACAGATTTACTGCGTTCTTCTGAAAGGCAGAACATTGCATTGAACGCACATGCCATAATTTACTCAGCCATTCTATTTATGGACTTGTATTTTTTCCATTTTGTTTCATTCTAAACACTGCCACAATGAATAATCTTAGACAAGTAACTTTGCTGACATGCAGTAGCATTTTCGGGGACAGATTCCTAGAAGTGGAATTTTAGGATCAAGTAGTGGAAACATTGTTTTGTTTTGTTTTTTAATTTGAATAATTATGACCATAGTTCCTTTTTAAAAAAACTATCAGGCCCCAGAAAGATATATTTGTAGTATTTGTTTTCCTCCCTCTTAACACAATACTATTTAAAAAAAAATTTTTTTTTCCAATCTGTGTAAAATTATTTTGTTTTATATGCATTTATTAATGAGTCTGGGCACTTTTTTATGACTATACTTAGAAACTGTGTTTCTCCTGTGAGTTGTTATTCATGGCGGTTGCCTATTTTGCTATTCAAGTCTTTTGTAATAATTTATAAGAGCTCAATGTATATTGGAATCGTAGCTCTTTGTCATGTACTAGAAACAATTTTGCCCTGGTTGTCCATTAACTTTATTTTTCATGACACTCGCTGAAGAAAAGCAGAATGTTTTCATCTTTAAGTGAAAACAAAACAAAACAATTTTTTATTTGGCTTTGATTTATCCTGGAATTGTTTTAATAAATTTACGCAAGATTTGAATTTTGCATCATTTATGCGGTAAAGTGTTGCCAACAACAACAAAAAAAGACAGCGTGACAGCTGACAGTTCAGGGTTATTAAAAATGGAGCGCTACACAAAAGAACAACGCGTTTTCATTGTTGAGCAATGAAAATTTACAATTTTTAATTATAAACCTGTGTTTTCTATCAAAATTACTTCTTGCATGAATTTTGGGACACCCTTTAGAAAGATCTGATTGTACTCTTTAAATTTTTTTAATTTTTCACAATTGCTAGCCACTGATGCCAGAATCATTTCTTGAATGATTTATTTCCCCCTGATTTGAAATGTCCCCATGAGCATTCCCATATTTAGGTTTGTTTCTGCACTAATCAATTCCATTGATCTGTGTATTCCTATGCTAGTAAAAATACTCTCAATTATTGCTGTACTGCAAAACTTTAGTATCTACTAGAGCTAATCTTCCGTGTTCTCTTGAATTTTTCTGACCATTCTCCCACATTTAACCCTTCAAAGTACTTGAGTGTCATTGGCCAAGTCTTCTCATGGCCTCTCCCAACGTCCCCCACAAAAATGGTGCTGTGATATCTATTACAAGTGTGTTGAGGTCAGTGATATAGAGAACTGACCTCTTCATAATATGAGTCTTTATATCCAAGAATGTGGTGAGCCTGTGTGTTTTGCCTCAAAAGATTTCAGTTATGTTTGTACACGTCCTACACATCCATCTTCATCCCTAGATTTTTTCTGCAGCTACTATGAAGGAGCTGAGCTCTTCCATTAAGATTCATAATGGGTAAGTCTGACGAGTTCTCTCCATTTATTTTGATTAAGTGAAATAAAATGTAAAATCACAAAACAGACATATTTGATCATGTTTTTGTCCTTTTACTGCATATTTGTGTGTATGTTTTTAATTTATCTTTTACTCTTTAAAAAAATTTAAAAAGTTTCTTCCCCAACTCTGCTAACAGTCTACTTGGAGATGAACTAAGTCTACTTGTGGTTACTGTTTTACGTCTAAATTATATGCTTAGGCTACTTTTTCTATTTATCAACCCCCCCCACAAAAAAAAAAAAAAAAAAAAAAGACACGGAGTCTATTAACTCAGGTCTGTGAAAGAGACAACAAATTAGTCCATGGTCCTATTCTCTTGCCATTCTAATGGCCTTCCCTCCATGTTCATTGGCATCTTGTCTATTAACTCTGTTTTGTTGCCAGAGTCAGCACATGCAAGGAATGACTTAGGTGTTTAATCAGGTTTATCTGCCACCTCCATTCACCAGAACGGCTTCAGCATTCTCATCGTCATGTTCCATAAGCTGGGACCTCGGATCCGTGAACGATCCTCCTCATGTAGTGGCAGGGCTGTAAATAGGTCACTTGCAGATGTGGCGATAGAGCCTGCTTCTTAATCCAAGATACATGTAGAAGCCCACCTTCCTCACGGGGGTTCCCCTGTGTGTGTCTATGGTGGTTGAGGGGCGGGGCAGCCACCTTTAAAGCCAGAGAGGAGCTATGCCGTTCACAAAGCTAACAGGCAAACGCAGGGACTCAGGCCTCCTCTAGCAGCTGCTGCCTGTCTTTTCCAGGTTGACAGGATGGGAGCTGAATAAGTGACATCTGCAGGGAGGGCCTTGGCCCTTAATAAAGGTCATCGTTGCATACGTGAGGAGGATCCATGTGTGCGTGTTCTTCACTCTGTCTGCCTCTCAGGGTTTTTCTAACAATGACAACTGGAAATGAACTCATTCTTCAGTGTGCTCAAGTTATACAGGAATGAAAAGTGGGTAGAAATAAATGGGCTTTAAAAAATGGAGAAAACAGATGTTCCCAGACACTTCTGAAAATATTCCTAAGACATAAACACTTTCAACTAATGCAAACATTCCTAGTACAGAAGAGAGAACATTCAGCTGCTTTCTCTTTAAAAAAAAAAAAAAAAAAGGTTTATTGCATATGTAAATCAATAGATATCTTTTACAAAAAAAGGTTAGGATAAAGATCTCACATTTGTGAAGGCACATATGAAACATTTTACAGCAACAAGAGCAGTGAGAACATAAACAATACTCCGCTAGGACCAGTATCGAAATAAGACTTTATAAAAACAGGCAACAGTGCAAAAAATACTGTCAAAAGTCAGTTTTATACACCTTATCACTGTGTATAAGACTGCCAAGCATAAGCTTATTTACTGATATAAAAAAAAAGCACATAGAATATTGCATGCATAGTTTTACTTAAGGCTTTTAATATTATCAAATTCAGAGGGAGTCTATAACAAAGTCGAGTTGACATGGATATTGATAAATCACTCCCCAACTTAGGGAATGTCCAATAAAAAACTGCTCACTCCCTCTCCCTTCTCATAGGTTTACAGTGGAGACTGGTTTCCATCTTGCAAGGTAGCAAGCAAGTGGCCACCGTGGGAGAAGAATGTATTCTCAGGATCCCATGTCCCAACCTGGAATGCATTTGTCGCAGCAACAACCTAACAGGTGGTTACATTTCCAGGTCAGCCCCCAACAGGCAACCAGCTCCGGCGGACACATCCTTACATCTCAGCTGTGCTAAAGTCAGAAGGCTTCAATGGGCTGGACCCAGAACCTTAAGAACTAACTGGTTTCTAAGCCAGGGACTTGTCTGTACATTATATAGCAATGAAACCTATTAAATGTCCACTGTTTTGAATGATACCACAATTAGTAACATCTCATAAAACACAGACCAAGGAAAGTGTTAAAATACTGAGTAGTTTCACAACAGTCCAGTGAAACCAACTAGATAAGCTATACATGATGTAACACAAGTTATAGAAGGTTATACGTTTAATAGTCATCTGCATATGTAAACCTTTTTTTTTTTTTTCCATCTAAGAATCCTCAGCAAGTGAAAAGCAGCAAAGGACGTCCACAGAAAATTGTCTCTGATAAAGAATAACCTTACTTCTGGAAGAAGAAGGTTCATAGATTTTTAAGATTCCAAATAGTGGCCAGAAAGTTGAGTCAAAGGGAAATGCAGTAACATTTTACAATGTTCCCGCTGGGGGAAAAAAAAAAAATTGGCTCTGATGACAGTGTTTAGTTCTAGGCGGAAGGTATTCATTAGCTAACACTGCAGTTGAGGGAGGTGGGAAGCCCCTGAGAAATGTAGAGAGCGCTAGGCACCCCTGCTATGAGAGCTACCCTAGCTCAACTCAAGGCAGGATTCCTGAGATTTCAGCAAAATGGTTCTACTCCAAGGCACAAAAAGACCCCAGTCTAATCTTTTCAGCTTTCTCCTAAAAACCTTTTGTTGGGTGAAGAAGCATTTGTGTTTCCCTGAAGAAGAACGGGGAAGAAAAAAAAAAGAATAACAGGATAAGCTACAGATTGGATGTGCAGCTTACCCTGCCCCTCCCCAGATAACAGAGCTGGTCACAATACAACTTGTAAGTATTCCAGGGGACCCCACAGCTTCCCCTCTTTCACCGGATTGGCCAGCCTGTGTAGAGGCTAAGAGAAAGAAAGCATGGTTCGGGAAGAAGCTAGAAACAAGCGTACTCCACGTGCCGCTATGCCAAGTGCAGACACTGAATCTATGTAAAGAAGACTTAAGGCAGCAATCATTGTTTGAAACAGGACTGAGACTTGAACCATCACTCCTTTCTTCTCTTCTAGTACTGACTGAGGGTCTATCACCCAGGGACCAAAAGAGTTGGCAAGGGCAGCTTCCGAGCCATTTCATTCTGGATATTTCCACTTGACAGATCTTACTCCTTGAAACTCTAGAAGCTTTCAAAACTAAAATCAGATTTCCTAGTGATACCATTTGGAAAAGTTTAGGGGTGATTCTCTGACTAGATTTAAGTATCCCGTAGGGGTTGCGTAGGGAAAGAAAAGTGTGCTGATGAGAGCTTGTCCATGAAGCAAATGAAGAACAGGTAAAGGTCTGCACAGCCCGAAGTGAATGAAGTGCTCTTGGAAGGAAGAGGGTGACCTTCCAAACTAGCACCCCCCTCCAATGAGACAAGGAACCGTAGTCACTGGACTGACATGTCCCCAGGTTTGGGGCCCAGATTATCAACACCACTGCTATAGAGGGAAATATACAAGGGTTGTAGGAAAAGTATCCAGCCATGTGATAGGAAAAACAGAGGCACTTATGGCTGGAATTTTTCCCCCTGACAGCCCTCGTACTCTGATGCCCCTGGGAAGGCAGGACAGGGGAATCAAGATGCATAAGAGCTGTGATGCTAACTCCAGGAGCCACGTAGATGAGCAAAGCCTCCGCGAATAAGGCTGCAAGGAACGGAGGGGGTTGCACCAGCCAGCAAGGCAAGATGGTATTCCTGAGCACAAATCCAGGCCCCATCAGAATCCATGACATCATCAAACTACCCTGAGGCAGAGGACACAGCTTCAAGCCACCCCGCAAGGGTGAAACACACATCCCAACACTGCAGCTTAGTCTGTAGTTTCCATCCCCTGGCCTTGTGGAAAGGGAGGCTGGATGTAGGGCAGAACATTCCAGAGTGTTCGGAAAATTATTTGTCCATCCATGGAAGCTTTGATAGCAACGACGGGGCTGATCTAAAAACCCTTCCTCCTCCTCTCCCCCATGGATAGCTCCTCTCTCAGCAAGCTCATGGCACTTTCTGGAAAGAATGATCCTGATGGTCCAAAGTGTGGCAAGAAGGAACAGTGACTTTTTACACAGACACTCATATACTAGGGCTGCTCATCAGCTCTCGCCCTCCTGCCTTGTAACAAAATGTCCCTGTGCTTATTTTGAAAGTGGGAAGGCCAGCCAAAGCTCTGAACAGTAGGAAGTAATGCGCAGCCTCCCCTTTATGGCACCAAATCACAATAAATTATCCAGTCTTATGAAATCAACTGATGCCAGACACTCAATGCCAGGCTCATGAGCACATTGACAGAGACTTTTCCCATTTAGCCTTCAGAAAGAAGACACGACAGTATTAAGATGGAAAAGATAAGAAGGATAGCTGAATACAAATGCTCACCCACCTGTGTTTATAACTGAAATACCAATGCTGAGAGTAGGGAAGATAAAGGTTGAGTGTTAGGCAAGCTGGCGAATGAGTTTCATAGGACCCCATGAACAACGGCAATTTGGGAGCAACCCACTGGGAACAGCTGAATTTGATTGGATACACCCTCATGTTTCTCCCAGGCACATTACTGCTACTTTTAACAGGTGTGTCAGTAAGGCGTCTTGCCCACAAATATCTCAGCAGCTGAAGTAAAGAGAAGAACCATTTTGCTTTGGTGCTCAGAGTTCAAGGGAAGTGTAAACACAACTGAATGTTCTACAGATTTCTACCCTGCAGGGCCAATCAGTTGTCCCCCCATAAAGCTATGGGCCACTTGGGAATTCTGTGCCATGTCATTAAAAAACCCAAATTTCTCCATTTGGAAGTAGTGCTAGATGGGTTGTTCTTTTGCTCACAAAAGGAAATCAGTAAGAGCATGACAAGTGTCTGATAAAAGCCACAGACAACAATATAAAACGGCGGTATAAGAATCTTTGGTAAAAGAAGAGGAAGCTGGATTTCCCACAAAGGGCCACCTGAAGAACCCGGCAGTGATTATTTGGTGCTTCTGGAAATTTCTTACTCTAGGACTCCAACTACTTCTGACACTGAGGTTGAATGAAGGGTAGATAAACACTAACATGGGCCTGCCCTAATCCCACCCTTGGCACGCATCTTAGGAGATGCCCCTGCATCTTCACCACCCACATCAAATGCTTGACACATCTCCCCAAAAAGAAAATCAATAACTGTACCTGCTTTCCCCATCAAACGCACTACTGGAAGTGGGGGATCTCTTAGCTAATACAACAAGAAAAGGACTATGGCTGGAAACCCTGTAGTGATGTGTCCAGTGGCCAACTCCACCTATCAGAGTCAATGGCATACTCACAGCTCCACAAAAGCGACCTCTAAGCCCACGAGATGGACCACTCACCGAGTGGGGTAAGGTCCCTAGAGCAAGGCTGCCCACGCACAAAAAGAGGCATGCTGCCCATCGCACCCACTTTCAAGGCCATTAGCACTTGTTTGGAGGGTGGCCTATGGTATATTGGGATCCGTACAATGTCAGAGGAGGAAGCCCATTGTACGTATGAGGTTGATCGGTGTAAATTTGCTGTTACTGGAAGCAAAATATGGTCCAACGATTGGAAATTTCATATGGATCAACCTATATTAAGCTGCAAAGATAAGAAAAGTAGGCAGCTAGATAAAAATGCTGACCTGCTATACCCACTGGAGCTTATAACTGAACCACAAAGGCTGAGCATGGGCAGGGTCAAGGTGAAGAGCATACTAGGCAAGCCAGTGGCCAAGTCCCACAGAAAAGCCCATGACCCTCCATCCAGGCTGATGCAGGAAGGGGCCAGGGGTGGCCGCCTGACTTTTAGGAAAACAATGACAGATTGATGACAGTCAAAGAATCCATTCCTCTTATAAAGTTCTCTCTGTTAAGACTCCTAGAAAGCTTATTCCTCCAAAATATTCCCCATGGAAATGTTTTCACCTTCCTGATCTGACTGTTCCCTCCAACCAAGGAGAGGAACATTCTTTACTCTCCTATGAAAAGATCCATGTGTAATTTTCCAATGACAGTTGACATTCAGTATGGCTTTATGTTTCAGGTGCATATATTGGTTAGACATTCATAGAATTTAAGAAACGATCCCCTGACTAGTCTAGTACCCACCTGGCAGTATACATAGCCAATATCAGAGTACTGACTAGATTCCCTAGGCTGTACTTTACATCTCTGTGACTATTTTTTAACTCCCAATTTCTATTTAATTCCTCTACGGTTTTTACCCTGTCCCCCAACTCTTCTCTCATCTATCACCCCAATAACATTTAGTACCCATCTGACACCACACATGGTTATGGTGAAGGAGAATCAGAGGGCCAAATTTCCAGGTATAAACGCATACGTCCTGGGGATGAGAAGTACAGCACAGGGAATGCGGTCAGTAATACCGTGAGAGCGTGGGACGGTGTCGGATGGTGACCACTTCTTTAGGTATAGAAATGTTGAACAACTCTTGTGAACACCTGAAACTAACCTAATATGGTATGTTAGCTATATTTTAATACACATCTTCTTTGAAAAGAGAAATCGATGTTTGATATCCCTCTCTAATGCAGCCAAATAAATTCTCCTTTTACCTCCTGTCCAGGGAAAGAGCTGTGTGTAATGAAATGCTACGACTCACTGAAAGGCGCTGTCTCTGAGCTTAAAGAAGCCAGCCCAGCTCACGGGCTCGGCTCAGCTCCCAGATGAAGCCATCAAACTCTGTCTCCACGATCCAGTGACCACAGTAAACAAGGATGAATGTGGGGTGAGGCATCCAAACGGGTACTCAGGAAAGAAATAAAGCATTGCAATTGGAGAACCTCAAAACCAGAGGCCTGTGTTTGTTGGCTTTATCCTTCGAAGTCTTTTTTGCCCCCCTCCATTTTTAATTTAAATCTAAAGTGCAGCAATAAATAGACCGCAACAGCTCTAGCGTCAGACTTGCTACAGCACCAGAAACTCATTCCAAAAGCTCTAACTAGATAACCAATTTAATACACTTTGCTTCAAGGTTTATTCCTTGGCCTGCTTCCCGGATATAAAGAATCTCGGGGCCATTATTATGCAGATGCCACAGAGAGGGCTTTGCTGCTAATTTAACAGGGAGATCCAGTGGCATCTGCCTGAGTGAAAAAGAATGGGAAATGTGCCAACAGATCAAAAGCATTTGTTTTTAAAAAGATGTGGAATAATTTTGAAATGTTTTCCTTTGGGTTTCAATATAAACGTTGGCTAGGACGCTGGATCATAAACCTACTTCTTTCCTGTATTTGGTGCATTCATGAATGTCTCCATAGCACAAGGTGACAACAGAGGGTGGGTTTAAAGGGGCCCACAAGTGATGAGCTCAAAGAAAGAGGATCTACATGCTGCCCAGAGAGACGGTTCAGCTGTGCCCACACTGGGGCCTAAGAGATGAGAGACAAATGCTCATGTTTATGAAACCATGAAGCAGTAAACTGCAGACCCACTGTTACAACCTCCTTTACAGCAGAATGTCCCAAGGACGGACCGTCTGTAAGGGGGAAGAAACCAGGTACCTCTTTGCCTGTTGAAGATCCAAGTTCTGTGTCCTGTAGTGACAAGGGCTGGGAGCACTTCCATTGGAAATGCATGGCATGCTAATGGTTTTCTTTTTCAGAGCATACGCCCATATTCCGGAATCTACAGGGCTTGGTTGAAGTCATTAAACTTCTTGACTAATTCTTCAGACCTTGGAAAAGACGGACGGCCCTCCCTCATCCGCCCTCCCTCATCAGATACTCTGAGTCTAAATAAGAGAATAATCGCAATCACAGCTGGCCAGAAGTGACACTGAGTAAAGCATTCCGATGCCACAGAGGTTCATGTGGGACTATGCCTACACCCATCTGCTGGTATGTGATGAACGGAAGTCACACAGGCACCCTCTCCTCTCTGGTTGATCTGATGCCATTCTTTCTTTGTATTTTCAGCTCAGAAGACAAAAAAAAAAAAAGCAGCCATGAAAGAAGGGATGGCGGGTCACCACCAGGGATCAATTCTAAGAACAAAACCACCATCGAAAAGTTGCATTCCAGAAAAACAAGAGAGGAGAATGCCCCAACATTCAGCAAGAGGGAAAATGCGTGGCACCTGAACCCATTCAGGAGAGAGTCCAACAGGGGCACAGAAAGTGATACACTGAGAACGACCTTCCCGCCCAGGGCAGCGTTATCACCACACGATGACCCAAGTGGATGTATGGAGGGGAGACCGCCGCAGATGTGTGTGCGGGACGAGCCCACCATCTTCCATCGTGGGGGACGGGCTCTGGACGAGGGGGCCCTGAGCAGGCTCAGTTCTGCCATCACAGACCAGTGCACAGTGGGATCCCACGTGACGTGGCTCCTGGCCGGGGCCTTGCTACCTGAGTGCCAAACAACCCCATACACCAGCTTTCCCAGCGGTTTCCTTTAGAACCTTCCCAACAGACACACAGAGTACATGCAGCACCTTGACCTTCAGGTCTCCAGCCAGCACACATGTCGCATTTAAATACAGTACCAAGGGCCGGCCGGCCTCCTGTCTCCGCTCATGCTGCTCCATTATCTTCTCTCAATCAGGCGAGAGGCCAAGCTGCACAGATGGCCTGGCCCCGAGCCACAAAAGGCCACCAGCTTGAGGCCCCCCTGAGCAAATGGGGAGCAGCAAATACTGAGGGTGCAGCCCTCAGCGAGGAAACAGGCTCCAGAGCCCAGACTTAGGGGTGGCTGAGAAAGGTACAACACAGATCTTGTTATTCAGCCTGGGCGGCAGCAATTTCTGTCCCAAAAGGTGCCACTTCCCCTGGCTCAGAGATGTCCAGCCTTCTGGCTTCCCTGGGCCACAGTGGAAGCATTGTCTTGGGCTGCACATAAAAGACACTAACACTAACGACAGTGGACGAGCCAAAAAAATAAGAGTGGCAAAAAAATTTCATGAAGTGTTAAGAAAGTTTACGGATTTGTGTTGGGCCGCATTCAAAGCCGTCCAGGGTCGCAGGCAGCCTGTGAGCCGCTGGTTTGACAAGCTTGTTCTTAATGTTCTGTCTGAAGGCTGGGGGTTGGGGAAGGGGAAGGAGATACTGAGGGTGAGGACAAAAAGGAAGAAGGGAGGGACCTGCCCATCAAGGCTCATGAGCCCAAAATATAATAGTGTTGGGTTTTTTCTTCCTTAAGAAAAGGGTCTTCTTGGCCCTTATCTTTGTATTTTAGGGTAAATTCATGTTCTCGCCATCTTTGACTCGGGCGTGAGCAAGTAAGCTGATGAACTGCAGGGCTGGTTACCAATCCGGCAGCCACTTCAAAAGAGATGTGTTCCCTTATGCCCGTGTCCCCCGGAGGACGCGTTACAATGCAGATCAGTCGAAATGTGGTTCAAACGAAAAGCACGACATTATTGTGAACACTGCATTACAATGACACACAGAAGTTATTGCAAAGGGGAAAACAATAAATTATCTCATATAAAATAATACACGATGCTTATGAATCATCTGGGTTCCCGTCTTCAGGGAGCCCGTGGCCTGCCGGCTCGGCCACCGGCGCCCTGCGCGGGGAGCAGACCTTGTCTGGAGGGGTCTTCTCCCATCTGCATGATGGGGCTGGGTTCCTCTTCCAGCAGCTGGGTCGGGGGTCAAATGAGTCTGGAGTTTTGCAGAAACTGGATGAGGACCTGGTAGACAAACTTGTACTGGGCGATGGTTTGGATCATGAACATCCTTTGCTCCCTGAGGAGCCTCAGCATCATGGGCACCTCCACCTTCTGCAAGAGAAGAGAAAAAAGCACAAGGTCCTGAGACGGGGAGCTTCACGGGGGCCACTCCTCATTCTCTCACCCCAGCAGCGTCCGCTCACTGCGCAGGTGCAGGTGCAAGAGAAGGTAAGAGGACTCAGCCGCCTCCAGGGTTCCCCAATCGAAGACTTTATACCAGCAACTGGAGAACCTGGATGCCCCGTGTCATTGATGTGCTATTTGAATACAGGCCAGTGTGTCAGCGAAAATGTGGAGGCTGGAGTTGAACCTGACTAGGGCTCTGAACTCTATCACGGCCCACTGGTAGGATGTGCGATAACTCCTGGTCTTTGTTTCTTCCCCTGATAAATAAGGGTAAGAATGCTTTCCTCTAATGGCAGGGTGGCCCTGCCCAAGCTGTGGGGTGATAAATTGTACCTACCTCATAGGAAGGATCACAGGAAGAAATAGGTGTAAAGCACTGAGCACCATGCCTGGCGCACAGTGAGTTTTTAACTAAGACAACTCATTCTCCTTTTATTAATGTTAATGAAATGAGGACAGTCACGCCCATTCTGCTACCTCCCAGGATCATGGTGAGGTCATTTAGAAAGCACAGTTGTCAAAGCATAACCTCTGAACACCAGGCATGTTTGGAGTGAAAGCCTTGACTAAAAATATCTTGAGTAGACAAGAGACGGCCCCCTGTGTAAATTCTTTGAGAATACAGAATGGTCAGTGGAAGAGAATTCACATGGTGGGTCACTGGTGTTTGAGCAGACTGGACACTGTTCTGATGTCCCTTCACTTGTGTCGTTTCCATCCTCTTGGGCCGGCCAGGGCAGAAGCTCCCCCAAGCCAAGGATGCCATAGTGACCTCAGCACAGTGCCCTGCTCTGAGAGCTCAGAACCCAGGCAGACAGCCACACATGTGAAGCCAGCAAAGATCGAGCAAGCATCTTATGTAACATAACAAGAACTCAGCAGCATGCCTTTTCGCACTTTCTTTTCACTGATCATTTCAGCTATTTCCAAACTCTGTGCAGTTCTGATACAACATGCCATTCTTATTAGCCACATGTCTCCAAACCCAGTTAAGTAATGCACATTACAAAGTTTAGAAAGACAAAGTTAAGTCCTTGACAATGAGGAAAAAAAGGCATGTGGGTCCTTGAATTATTAGTCAAAATATGTACACACCCTTGACCATGAACTTCTGATGGTTAAACTAGTGTGTCTTTGCCTAAACTATTCTCCAAAGTGACATACAACCTAGAGCCCCCTAATAATGAACTTAATGAACCTAACATTTGATGAGCATTACACTGTTGGGTACTGAAGATGTATGGGCAGAATAAGGCTGCTCCACTCTCATAACCATCAAAGCCTTAGACAGAGTCAGGGTCCCACCAGAGTCAAGGGCACAAACTCTGGGTCAAGTTCACCTGCCCCTCTCCTGCTCCTCCGCGTCCTGAGTGTGGGGTGTGGAAACATTCCTTCAGGTACCTGTGCCTCAGTTTCTCTTAGTTATACAAGAGAACTAACAAGAGCCTTCTCACAGAGTTACTGTGAAGGCTACTTGAGTTGCAAGGCTGTCAGCACTGTATTGTCATTGTTGTCACCATCATCACCTGCCCCTCCGCCACCACCACCTCCCTCACCTTCACGTTCATCTCCACCACCATTACTTCCATGAGCACTGTCATCTCAAAGGCCGGTAAGACTTAGCCCCAAGGATGGTGTAAGATCTGGTAACAGGGAATGTGGAGATGAGACAAAGCAGGTTCCTTCGTCCTCAACAAAAAGAGTCACAGTTGCCTTGAAGATTCACTCCACAGGCTCTGATGTCCACTGTCCCCAACCCCAGGAACCAGGAGGTAGCTGATGCCTACTGCTCCACCTTGCTTAGGCCTTTCCTCCTCCCTACTCTACAAAGGAGGGATCACTCATTCAGAAAACAGCAAGATCTAGAAGACATCCTGCTAGATGGCTAGTGCGAAGCTGATCTTTTGTAATCAGCCAACCTGGGATAGACAGCCAAGTCCAAGAGAGAGCCCTGCAAATCCCAAAGCAAGTGCCTTCTGAAAAAGACATACGGGCAAGAAACTATTACAGCGAACGTTCAGTGACCAAAAGCCACAGGCCACAAAGAGGCTTCTCAGAGCCTCCTGGGAGAGCCCCCTCCCATCTCCACCTCACATGTATTTGACTGCACCGAAAGCATCTTTGTTCCAGGAAAAAGAACAGGCACGTCACTGACAAAATTATAACTGCATGGATTATAGAATAAAGCATCAAGTAGGTTCATCCGGAAGCCATGGAAAGAAGACCGGCATGTTTAGGCAGGAGAAAAACGGGACATACGATTTCCTATTTGTGGGTCAAAAATCTTTGCTTATACAAACAAATGAACAAACTAAATGTGTTCTCCCTAAATAAGGGTTTAAATCTCACTAGCCAGGCCTGAAGCAGAACGAAGTTGAGAACGTTTTTCTCCTTCCCCACTGACCAAAAGCAGTGATGGGAACTGGGACCGATAAGGCCGGGCTATATTTGTGCTAGGGAAGGGAAGTGAAAAGTATGAATCACCGAGCTATCTTTGAATATCAATGGGAACAGAAGTCCTTTTTGGACTGACCACATCCCAGCAAAGAATGTTCTGGCAATGCAACTGGGCATTGAGGAAATCCGCTATGTTTAGACACCCCATGAGAGAGCTTTGCCACTGCGAGCCCACATCCAGTCCACACGAGGGGCTGGTGGTGGAGCCCGTCCTGGCATGCCATGCTGGCTCTGACATGTGCTGCTGATGGTCTCTGGGGCCAGGGCCATCGGTGACCAGCGAGTCTGCAGGCCACTGCATCATGAGGCTTGGCCTCCGATGGGTCTCCAAAGAACTCAGAACAGAACAACCCTTCGTGCAAGACAAGACGGGCAGAAGGAGCTTCTCAAGTTGAAAAGGAGGGAGAGCAGACAAGGAGTGGACAGGGAATGGAGAAAAGAGGAGAACTGGACAAAGGACGTGGGGGTAGGAGGCCGCCCTCCATTCCTGGAGCCCGTGGGTGCCCCTGGTGGAGTGTGGGGATGATCAAGCCACACGGACACCGATTCCCCTTCATCTTATTCCATCTCTTCAGCCCTGAGTGCACTGGGGACTGAGTGGCAAGCTGTTCCCTCTACGAGAGACTTCTAATAGCCACAAGGAAGCAAACAAAAAACCTCATGTGAGACAAGAGGATAAAAACTCCAAAGAGGACGAAATGTCTGTCATGTAGTCTCAGCTACTTCCAGGAGGGGTATTCAGCTCATCAATAGAATGCCTGTGTTTTTCCACAATAGGCCACGTTATGCCAAACCCCTCTTCTGCTTTTTAGCAGCACATTCACATAACCAGATTCAAAGTTTCCAAAATTAACTTTCTGTAGGCAAAGAGTTTAAAAATCCTTAGAACATGTTTAAACTTAGCATTTTGTTGTTGTTGTTTTCCTGGAAACTACAATATAAAAAATGTTATGGGGTGATATTTCATCTGATTTTCAAACCACCGATGCTACTGAAGAAAAAGAAATACGTATCCTATTGTTATATAAATTCCTTCACAGAACACGTACTGTATGACATTTCCTAATTTAAAAACTACCAAAGGACCCTGAACATTTCCTTTGATTCTCCAAGCTGTATAATTTGGAAAATGAACCAGAATCAAGGGACAGTTGGGCATTTAGAGGCACAGTGAAGACATGACATAATTCAGGGCCAGGAGGTTAGAAGACCTCACGTGGCCATCAACTGCTGCAGAGCCACAAGGCACTAGACAAGTCACTGCATTGTCTCTGGGCCTTTGGTCTCCTCATCCGTAAAGCAGGATTGACATGCGTGGCTGTTTCACATGGAAGCTAAGAAGACCCCAACTGAGGGGAAAAAGTGGGAGGCCGTTGTAAAGTCCCATGTCAACAAAAAGCAGAACTGCTCTTCAGCCTTGATGGCTGTCGGTCTCGTCCTCATGACATCGAAAGCCCCTCAGAGCCACTCCCTGAGCTACAGCAGGATGCAGGTGGCACGGACCCCGTGGGCACCAGCTTGGCTCCGGCCCTTTCTCTGGGGAGCAGAGCTGAACTTGCACCCCAGCAAAGCATTCAGCTGGTCTACCCGCTCTGTCACCGCACACCATCGCCAGTCTAGACAAGGGCCAACCGCCACCCCCTTTCAACAAAACCGCCTCTGAAGAGCGAAACCCATTTTTAAAGTGCACACATGTGCACAGAGGATTGAGGCCAAACCATAGCCCAGACAAGCAAGATGCATCCAAACGACATGCGGCCAAAAGAATCCCCCAGGGAACTTGGCCCACAAGAAAACCAGACTATCTGCAAAACATGGTGGAGGGCTGGAAGCAGACGCCGACCAAGGTCAGGCTTCTGACACGTTTCCTAGCCAACGTGGTCTCCTTACACAGAGCAGGGCCACAGATAAGGGAGGTGGTAAATGTGAGTGGACACGTGGGACCCACTGGGGTGGAAAAGTATCGGCAGAACAAGGGACATTAGCAATTTAGAAATGAAAGGGCGCAGGCACAGGTTCAGTTGTGGTATCGATTGGTGCCCCCCGGTGGTGTATTGACAGAAGCCCAGAGTGACTCACTTCGTTATGCTCCAGGCAGTAGATCATCAGCTCAGACAGAATGACCACACCAGTCCTGCCCACACCGGCGCTGCAGTGGACGATGATCGGCGGGTGCCAGTTCTTGCCGCCGTCCAGCATGCTGTTGGTATGACGACGCACCGACTGGATCTCCTCCAAGTAGGCTGCAAGACACAACGCAGGTCTTGTCATAGGAGCCCTGCCCGGCTTTGCCTCCCAGGGATGGGGAGGGGCACACGGATGGCACCTCTTCTAAGTGACGATCCTTTACGGTTCTTACAAGACAGTAATTAGTTGGCTGGTACCCACTGTACAGTTCTGGATCCAGGAAGGACCAGCTGGGACTCAATTAGTCCATGGGAGAATTTGTTCTTCAAATTAAATCGTGGTTTTTTTTGTTGTTGTTTTTTTTAATTAAATTCGGTTTTCCCCTCTGCAAATCCCACAGTCCCCCAAGCAGATGATTCTCGACATTACTTACAGCAACGCCTGCTATTAACGGACAGGGATCGGAACACCAGCGCGGTGCCCTTGAATTGACGCCCACCCGTCAGAGCCAACTTCTGGTGGGAAGGGCGTCCATCTGCCCCTTCCTCCTTCCCCGCACTGGATGAGTCAATGTCAATGGAGGCTGGGCTTCAGTTTTAGGCTTTAAAATAGACTTTGGGGGGCTTTTCAGCTTGGATTCCCATGTGGTTATGGGCGTAGTTCAAGATGTGTCACCCACCCCCAGCCACCTTTGTGGAAGCAACGTGTGGGGGTGGGGTGGGGGTTATGTCACCTCCCCCATCCCTGCCAACCTCTGCCCAGCCCAAAAGGACTTTGCAGGGGTCTGTTCACTGCTCCACTTGGGTACAAGTGAAAAATTACAACAAAACCAGTCTTAATGACTTTTTTTCATAATCACACACACACACACACACACAAAGAAAAACTATACAAATGTAATTTCCAACAGCCCAAGAACTAGAAAAGATCCATTAGTAATTGAGGTTTGTAACAGCTAGCTCAGGGGTACAACCAGATTTAAAGGTTCTCCGCACTCTGAAAATATCCTAAGGCAGGAGAAGAGACGCTCAAATTGGTGAGAAAAAAGTATGTTCCAACCAGTCTAGTTCATTTAAAAGCATCTACTGACATACCAATAATAAGAACTACTACTTTCTTTTATAATGTTATCTAATTACACAGTGATCTGAAGTAATTTACCAAAGTAAACTAACACTACCAGCATCCCCAGCAATAATGTAAAATAAAATAAAACAAAACAAAAATAAAAGACAGAAGACAACCTGAGATGATCAGACAGAGTAGCTGCTATTGGGTACTAACTGGTGTAAAATACTGTGTACAAAATTTTCTCCCCGATTTTTTTTGCAAGGGGGAAAAATGTTGGGTGATTGAGCACTGTCTGTCTGTCAACAAGCAGTGTTCACAGACCAGAGACCACAGTTTTCCAGTACTACATTTAAGAAGTAAAAGAAGGGGAAGCTGGGATGGCTCAGTGGGTTAAGCCCTCACTTTGCAGCCCCAGGGAGAGAGGATCGAATCCTGGCCCCAGCCCATGCGGACCCATATGCTGAACTGGGGAGTGCCCCCAGTTAAGTTCTCACCGGGGTGAGACCCCAGCCCAGTTCCTGCCCTGTGCAGCCCCTCGCCCACCTGTGGAATGAAACTATGTGGAAAAAACAATGATGTACAACTATGGAGACTGTTCTGAGCCCTCCCCCTTCTCTCTGTCTCTGTTTCTGTCTCTGTCTCTCTCTCTCTCTCTCTGTAAAAACAATTAAAAATCAATCTTTAAAAAAAAAAAAGTAAAAGAAGTATTGATCAATAAGGCAGATGCCACCATCAAATGGTATTTCATAAAACACGGTGGATTTAAATGGATGCTTTTTCTAGCGATCACATCAATAAAGCTGTAATCCAGTAAAGACTCCTTGAGGCTGGACAACTACTTGGCTAGGTCTTCCACATGCAGGTAACCTAATCTAAACACAGTCAAAGCTCTTTTTGCATTCTTAAAACTCTAGAGAGCCAACACCTCTAAGACCTCACTCTGCATATTTGTACCAAGTTACAAATTAATAATTTCTAGTCTAAAAATCATCTCTATTTTTTCAGCAATTTAGATTGGCCTTCCTTCAGTTGGTTCAGATTTAAAATTGTATTGCTCTGTGGGTTGTTTTTTTTTTGTTTTAATTGTAGTAAAATATATATAACATAAAATTTACGATCTTGACCATTTTTAAGTGTACAATTCAGTGGCATTAAGTATATTCACAATGTTGTTAAAGCATCACCACCATCCTTTTCTAGAACATTTTTGTTGTAGCAAACAAACCTTTTATCAGTTAAGTAATAACTTCCTGTTCCCCTTCCTCTCACCCCTGGTAACCTCTATTATACCTTCTATCTCTGTGAAGTCGCCTATCCTGGGTATCTCATATAGGTAGTGACATTCAATATTTGTCCTTTTGTGTCTGGTTTATGTGCACTTAGCATAATATTTTCACATTATGTGTAACACGTATCAGAATCATTATTTATTAATGAGCAGCTAAAGGTCTAAGTCACGGCAGCACCAATTAGTTTTAGCTTATTTGCACAAAGCTAAAGAGAATATACGAAGTGCCTTGTATCTGTCTTCTCTGTTCTACATGTACCCTATGAAGGGCCAAATACTTCAATGTAATAAGACTATCACCACTTCAGAGAAAGCATGCTATTTCCATTTCACCTCCAATAGGTAAGACCATTGATACAGTTGGTAAAACCCCGACCGGGAAGAAAACACTTACACAGAAATCCTTGGACATCCTCTGGGCAGCCGTGATCTGGCCAGTCGGTATATTGCAAGTGCCACACTGTTCTTTCCTGTCCAGACAAAAGGTGCTTGACCTTCAAGCCTGTGGTTGCATAGCAACCAGAATCTGTTCGGAACTTTGTAGTGACCTTGAACTTGCCGTAGGTGGCTGAGCTGTGCTTGGAACCCAGTTTGGGCCAGTATCGGTGGCTCTTGGTTCGTCCACCCTCCTGAATCACACAGAAAGGTAAAATTGTAAGTAAGTCCAATTGGAGGAAGCTCTTTTCCTCTTAACTCTTAAAATCGAAAGACAGAGGAAAATGAGAATAACCTGTAAGTCACCAACTCAGTAGCCCAGAGTGGATCCTAACATTTTGGCTGAGACCAATAACACGATGTACAATGGTAGTCACATCAATGGAAAGTTAAAAGGAGTCACAACTGAGCTGCAGATGAATGTTAAGAGAGAAAGACCAGTGCAACATCCAACGGCAGGAGGGAGTGGCGTGTTCCGGAAACACAGAGGTCTCCAATGAGGCTGCTATCTGGCGAGTATTTTGTAGCGGCGGGTGGCAGAGAGGTGGTCAGAAAGGCCCTGTAGGGAGGGTGGATTTCACTCCCTGGACAGTGGGAAGCCATCTAATGGTGATGAAGTGACCTTACACAGGGGAGTGACAGATTCTAGTAATCACTCCGGGTCACGCTCCACATTTCTGACGTTCAGCCCACACTGACTACGGATGCTATCTCTATCATTTTATGTCAAACTCACATTTTCTGAGCCTGGCCTATTTGCTTCAGTTCAACCAACCATGAAAACAGAACTGGTTAGACTACCTTTCTCTCTCTGTTCCTTTTATAATCTTTTCCAGGGATATGCATTCCCAACCATTTACACAATGGGGTCTGTTTAATTTTGTCCACAGTTGTGAATCACTAGTGTGGGTGTGGAGGAGATAGTGGCTTAGAAGGGGACCCAGGGCCGTGAGTGGGTGGAGACAGTGGAGAAATGCTGAGCTGAGGGAGTGACAATGACCAGGGCTGGGTGCACCTGCCCCTTAGAGAAGCCCGGATGGCTACCAGCTCACTTACAAAGCAACACATCTTTAGGAGATACAAGAAACTCTCGCCCTGACTTATTTGGCTGAGTTAAATCTTCTTAAATTCGAGTCACGCCTGCTTCTTTGATTTACCAATCCTGCAGATAAAAAAGGTTGGCTTGAGGCCTCAAATTTGTATTACTGCTGAGTGTCTAAAATCATTCCCAAGTTTTCGAGGGCTGTCAGCCTTTGGCTGACTTACAGATCACTAGGCTTTGTGTTCACAACAGTAGACTCCTCCCTCACTCCGGTTTCAGCTCCAATCCTACCTCCCCAGAGGGCCCTGGGCTGCCCATCTCTCACAGAGCCGCCGAGTCACTCACCCTATTCCATTACCTGGGTCCATTTTCTCCACGACACCAACCGCTATCTGAGCTTACCTCATTTGTTCACTTTTACCATCCCTCCCACTAGGATGGAAGCTCCCTGAGAACAGGAAGCATGCCTATCCCACGGCCCTAAGGTTAGCACAGATATACACTGCCTCAGGCTAGACCAATCCCTTACCATGATGCACTTATGTCAGGTGCTAAGACTATCCTAGAGATTTTAGGAGAACGGACTCTCTGTGGGACAAACAGATCAGCCCAGAGAAGTACAACTGGCTTTAAAGATCGTGAAATCCCTTTCATTGCTGTCTTCTAAGGGGCTATTCTGGAAAGTAACTGCTCAGACCAGTGGAGAAAGGGAATGCAACCTTCTTTTGCATTTCTCTCTGTCCCCATCTTTGTAAAATTGTTAGCCAAGAAGTACGCAATCCCGTAGATATTGCTATAAACAAACAGAGGAAGCTAGTCCCTTAAATAACTTCAAAACAGAAGTTAACATTTCATGAAAGGAACAAAAGGAAGTGGTTAAAATAAAACACTGAGAATGTGACAAGAGAAGAAACATAAAACATCTTCCCCGCAAGACAGCAGAGTGAACTGCTAGATTGAGGGAGGGTGTATTCCCATCTTTGTAACATCTCTTAGAGGTCTCTAGTTACAACACAAAAACAAGGTTTGACTTGGCCAAGGAACATTTTCTTCTCTCCCCAAAGGATAGAGACCACTAAGGAACAACAACTTTGGTCTCTTTTCAGCTGATTGGCATGTAAGAGGGCCCCGAGGGGCAGAGAATATGTGAGATTTATCCAGAGCAGCCCGAAACTCTTAAACGCCACGGGTTAGGACTACAGTTTTGTTGGGCACACAAAGGTGAGCTGGCCAAACTGAAGTTTGGTTCTTATTTGTTTCATTTTTGTTCAAGGCAATGCAGGAAAAAAAAAACCAACCTAAAAACTGACAAAAAAGAGATGCCCCAATACGTTATCCTTGGCAAACAAAGCAAATCAATGTGGAAGTGAGAAAAGAAAACACAGGCAGGCCAAAGAGAAAAGGATTTTCAGAGAAAGAATACCGCAGGAAGTGGGCAGAGCAGCAAAGTCACTGACACAAAGCCCCCAGGAACAGATGGCCAGTCAGTCCTCTTACCTCTTCCGCGGTGACCATGGCAATCACGTTTGCTCCCTGCTCCCACACCATCTGCCAGAAATCATGACACGTGTGTGGCAGGGGCCCCTGAGTGGCAATGTAGTGCCATTCTGCCCCAGCAACCACCACCTGGAAAGCAAGCAAAGTATCGGTGAGCGAACCCCAAATCCAGGACAGAATCACCTGCTGATTTGTACCCACCTGAAAACCTTGGATAGTATTTTTTAATGCCATTATCCAAAACCCTGAGACCACGGAGGGGGAGTCACATGTTCTCACACAAAAATGCTAGGAAAATATACCCCATCTTTTTTTTTGGTTTGCAACCCATAGCAATTATGTAGAAAACCAGGGCATATTAGAAATATACACCCAAGGGAGGGGGCATCAAATATATGGTGATGGAAGAACTGACTCTAGGTAGTAAGCATACAGTGCAACACACAGAAGATGTAATGCAAAATTGTGTACCTGGAAACTATGCAATTGTTGCCAACCAATATCACCCCAATCAATTGAACAATTAATACAAAAGAAAAAATGCATACACATGCACACACACCATTACATGGTCATATGTGTACATATAATCTAGCAGAATTTGTTACAGAAATAATAGTTATGCTTACGATGTGCAATACACTCTGATCATTTCCATTCTTTTCTCTTCTCTATTCTAGTCTATTTCATTGGAAAAAAAAAAAAAAGCCACTTAAACTGTTCCTGACAACTAAATTTATTTCACCCCCTTCTACTCTATTGCAATTCATAGTTTGAGAAACAGTATTCTCCACCCTCCTTTCAACTAGAAAAATAGCCCACTAGGGAATGACACCCCTTTGGTAGAAATATCACCCTGCCGCTGACCTGATCCATGTTCTACACCTCTACTTGCCACTCTGTTGTGCCATCTCTGGTACCGGTGTTGTGAAGACACTTATGTCAACCACATGTGACATTTTGTCATTAACTCTCCCTTGGGTGGGACCACAGCATCAACCACCCTATGGAGCCTTAAGCTGGCTTGGATCATAAAGTTAAGACCCCATGACACTCAGAGTGACCTTGGTAGAACTCTAGCCATAAATATCAGCGGCAAAAAAAAAAAATCTAATTAATTAATTAATTAATTAATACTATCAATGGCAGAGATTGACTCGTAAGGAAGGCGTTGTGCCCAGTGTTTAAGGCATGCTATCAGGGTGACATGGTGGCCTTTGGAAGGGCCCTGTCTGTGCCCCCTTGTATTCCTGTGTCTTAGTATCACCAAGTCAAGCCCTGTTACACACCCACCAGTGCAGATCTCTGGATACTTCTAGGAGCAATAAAATAATTGTTTGAAACTTTTTTCCTCTTTTATGAAACTATATACTAACTGAATTCAAGCAAAAACAATGTCAGTTATTGCCTCATTACACAAGGTATGTTTAGGTCAAAGCTTGGCCAGCAAAACCCATTTTCCAAGTCCTGGTGGGAGATAACGTTCATATATTTGCTGGCTGGCTAGGTGTTTGGTTTATCTGTGGAGTTGGGATGTTAAACATTAGCCTCTCTGGCACCCAACATATAGGAACCATAAATACTTCCAGAGTATGCCGCTGCCTGGGGCCTTGCAGCAAATTCCACATATTGACAGGAGGGTATTAAAATCTGCATTAAAAACGCAACAGCCCATGCTACTGGGAGCTTTCACAGATGTGGCTCCACCTCTGCAGCCAATCAATCTCCGTTCTGTGTTAACGGCGGCTTGGAACCCAGGGACAAAACATTGGCAAGATACACAGCCCTATTCCAAAAGTGTGGACAAGTTCTTACAAGCTCTGTGGGTCTATTAAATGCACCCATATCTAACCCGGATCCACAAGATGAAACGTGGGCCTTGGAGAACACTGAAGAAGAGAATGCTTCTGCTAACAACACCCAACGGGCTCGGCTGATGCAGAGTGACAGCTTTTTCAGCGAGCAGATGGAAAATGGTAGAGGGGACTTGGCCAAAAGGAGAAGAGAGTACAATATAGCGATGGAAGATTTCCACAGACAGTTTATCAAGAAGCAGCTGTGTCAGTTGCATCTTTGTTTGAGTCCATTATGTCGGCCACTGTTTCGTTATTGAAACCAAGCCCACAAAAGTCTTCACTGTCAGTGTATGTGCTTAAGAGCTTGCATTTTTTATTATTTTGTTCTCGTTCTTGAAAATAAGAGTCAAATACAAAAGATGACCGATGATAGTGTTCTTTCATAGTTCATCTGACAGTAATTTCTGATACTTAAGTAGGTATTTATGATCCATGTACAAGAACACTATCCCTGACCACGGTATGTACACTTGTCACATTTTGTATCAAAACTGTTATAACTGATCCATATGCCAGACATCTGGCTATGTTGTAGAGGCTCAAAGGAATCTACCAAGAACGTGGCTACAGTTGAAAAGTCCAATGAAAAAAGGAAATAACTGGACAAATCCAGAAGTAGGTTTCTAAGGGTATTGATCATAACAGACTGGTAATTTGAACCTTGTCCTACTTTTAAAATGTCCTGTAGC
Organism: Craseonycteris thonglongyai; assembly: GCA_004027555.1. NCBI lineage: Eukaryota > Metazoa > Chordata > Mammalia > Chiroptera > Craseonycteridae > Craseonycteris > Craseonycteris thonglongyai. Next base: position 30,755 of record PVKE010001921.1, read on the forward strand.
AATTGCTTTAACATTAGTAAATGAATACATTCTGCTTCAGAGGGCAGAGCAAGTGGTGACATTCTAAACAAGTATGAACTATCACTAGGGATACGGGGGAAGGTACGCTCTTTAGTAAGGTGACCAGACGTCCCGCTTTTGGCGGGACGGTCCCAATTTTTAACAATTTGTCCCGCGTTCCGTGGCGTTTTAATAAAGTCCCGATTTTTGGAAAGAATGCACGACAAGCTAGGGAACAGCGGGAGATAGACCAAATTTTTAATCAAGAACCCCCTGCCCCCCGTCAATGGTGTCCCGCTTTACCAATGTTACAATCTGGTCACCTTACTCTTTAGGAAACATTGAACTGTTTGTACACATGGATCCATAACTCGAAATGCTAAATGGGGTCAACTTTAAAGTCTACAAAAGGCTGAGATAGTAATTTGATGTAGTAATGAAAATTGAATGACACCCATGCACTGAATAATGTGGTAAATCGTGGAAGAGTCACTATCAAGCACACTTTCACAGTTTATGTTTAAATTAGTGAACTCTTCTCAATATTATGCAACTTTGAGACTTCAGCTGTGAAATGCATCCCCTGTAGCATCCCCAAGAAGAACGGGTAAGTTTCTGTTACTCTTGGACAGAAATGTCATCTGTTAACACAATGCCTGTGACTTCCAAAGTCTCCACCACCACTGACCGCAAACTGAGAAGGATAATCCTCAGCTTTTCCTGCAACAGTTTGGGAGAGTTCTGACCCAGAGAGAGAAGAAAAAGTTAACTCCTGTCATGGGAAGGCCTTGGAAATGGTGGACCGGAGGTTCTCTCCGAAGCTGCCAGGCTGCTTTCTCCCTGCAGTGATAGGCATGCCCTTCCACTTACCTAAGAAATGCCCAGAAGTTCAAAAACATTCCCTCGGGGTCTGGGGACAAGCCAAGATGCATAGGGCAGCTGGTCCTACATTTCTTTCTCCCTGCACGCTGACCTTGAACACACTATCTTTGGCACACGTCCCCAGCACGCTCCCCCTGCTTACCCGGATGTGGGAGGCGTTAATGTAACCGGTGTTGTTTTCTTTGGTTGGGATCAGCTCTACTCGGTTCTCCTCATAAGGGATGACTTCGCGGATCCGGCTGCGCTCGGCGTTTTCGGGCAGAGTCGCCGTGCTGAAAACGCCGTTCATTTTCTTCTTTGGGATTTGCTCGTATTCTGTGAACACCATTCCCTCTTCCAGCTTCTTCTTCAGGGTTCTGAACTGCAACAGAAATGAGTCTTCAGCTCACGGAATTGTCTAAGCTCCAAACTCAGTAAAACAAGATTTCTTTCAACATGCACAGCGATAGTGTGTTAATAAATCATTTCAAGGCGGACAACCACTGCTTGATGATTTGGTCTCTTTAGTAACTGTATCACTAGTTTCTCTTGTCCAAGACCCCATTTCCTTCTCACTCATGCTTCACCAGAACAATCTGCAAGACCAGGCAAGAGTTCAAATTCAAAATCAGTAGTTTTTGTTACTAACACCAGTTTAAAGTCATAGTAATAAGGGGATGGTTACTGTTAATTATCCAAACATCTTATTCTCCACTCACAGAATTCTTTCTTTTTACTGAGCTAAATATTAAGATGATCCTGGCACACAATCTGATAGGTCTGAGGACTAACACCCCTGCCCCTTTTATTTTTCCTACAGCCAAACTGCTAACTATAACAACAACATAGTCATAAGAATATATAATCCCTCTAAAGTACCTTCTGGTTTTAGAAGCCTTCCAATACTTTATATACACTGGCAGAAATCTAAAATCCTCACGTTATTAGTACCCTAAGCCTGTTTCCTGACCCTCATAGCAATTTCAGGAACTAAAGGAATACCTTCTCCCACCTCTAAAACACCAACATGCAACTTAAACAGTGGATTCAGAAATTCTCTCAATGCCTGGGTAAAATACCTCCTTATAAATCATCATTCACAAAAATAACAGGAATTGAGAGCTTATAGCAACTGTTTAATGTTCTCATTTTGCAAAAAAAAGGGAAATAGGCCCAAAGCACTTGAGTGGCTCGACCAAGGCCTTACGGCTTGTTAGAAGCCGGTCCCTCAGTTTAGGGGGACCTCACCACCCCAACCTGACAGGGAAATATTAGCTGCTGGAAAGGACCAACTTCATCCAATGCAGTTAGACCAGGCCTTGCTCATCTCACACTGAAGAATGAATTCCTCAAACAGCCCTGAGCGTGAGCCTGTCTGGGCAAGGAGAGAGCTCTGGAATCCTGAGAGCCAGGACAACGACTCGTGTGATTGACAAACCCAGCGCTTACCCTCTCATCCATGGGAACACGGGTGCTGTCAGCTCGGCTCTCTTCCCGCCCTGCGACTCGAGCCACCGAGAGTCCGTTCAACGCTGCCAGCATCAGCGGTCTCTTCTGCGCCTCCAGGCCTGCCATCTTCTGCTTCTCTAGATGCTTGTGGCAAGAAAAGGCATGTCCTCACTGTTTAGCATGCCAGGAGAACGCTGGAATGCAGTTTAATCTCCCCGAATCTGTACCTCCCCAGCCAAGGAATGCAGACGGTCACCATTAGTAGGGCAAGTTCAAACACTGCCTTCCCATTAATCCCCGCTATACCTGACGAGGCCAGGACTCCTGAACTTTTCCTTAAAAATGAGTGAGTAAATGAACAGAGAAGCAAACAAAAAGAGCAAAGACCCCACACAAATACAACCTTCCATGGGGAGGAGGGACACACACAGTATACCAGCCAGGCGCTTAGGAAGATAAGGACAGGCCAAGGAAAAGAGAAACAGTTTCGTGAATAATCTAATGCAATCACAGTGAAGGCCCTTTATACAGATTAAATGGTACAAAAATAAAAAAGACCCATAAAATGCTGTGATACCTTGGTAAGAGATCTGGACACAAATTGAAGAGAAAAGCCTGCTCCAATTTCCATCCTAGGACAGAGGATGTCAATCCTATATGGAACCTCTCTGGTCCCTGAAATGCCATCCCTGGAATGACAGCGGATGTGGTTCGGCCAAGCGGCCAACACTGGAATCTGGGGCCACCTTAGATGACCCCCCGGCTATTCCCTTCAAGCTTCACTAAGAGGAAAGACGCACCGGGCACCATGGCTCCACTAATGACGCTAGGTTCTTGCTGATGGTACTAAGCTATGGGGGGCCGCGCAGGCTCCTTAGGGAAAGGTCTAGATGTGAACACCTGGCCTTTGCAGCTTTCCAGTCACCCCTCTGGCCTCACCTGCACCCACACGCAGGAAGTGCACGGCTATTCGCTCTATGGCTGTACTGCCTCGTGTCCGCTCCACTGGCTGGGGCAGGACAAGCATCCCCTTGCACGCACTTCAGGCAATGCCCAGAGAGCACTATCCCCAAACAAATGTGTCTCAGGAGTCGGAAGAACAGAGGGACTACCCGAAGCATCCAAACAGCCAAGCTTTCTAGAATTGATGGCTTTGATTCAAACAGGAGTAAAACCAACGTGTAGATTCCTTCAGCTGCCATGGACCAAAACGGTCATCTGATCCCTGGCTTCTTTTCAAGACCTTAGCTACTCCCACCGTCCCCCTTTGTCTATCACTTACAAATTTACTCCCCAGAGACGTGTCTTGATAAAGCTATAGTGTTTGTAGGTGGCACAGAGTGAGCAGATTATTCTCATTGTGAGGGGGCGGGGAGCATACTGACACACTACATGGATCCCCTCTTCCCCTCAATGCCACCTGCAGTGGCCTTTCAGTGATGCTGCCCCTGAGATAAGATGCTCTGTCCAGTGACAGGGCCAGCCCATCAGACAAAAGGAGCATCTCAGAGGAGGATCAATAGTGACAAAGTGAGAAAAGGACCAATGAACTGTCAGCCAAAAGGTATCATTCTCTTAAGAATGGTGGCCTATGTCTTGATCCCAGGCAGATTTTGAATTTCAATTTATGAGTTTTGTTTTTTGTTTGCCTATCAGTTTGTATGGGTGAAGGAGACTTATTTTTTTCCCCGTTAGCTCTTTAGTTCGGAATCTGTTTCACTCTTCTGCGAAGTTCTGAGAAAGCATTCATTCGGGGAAAATGGTCCTGAGGCCCTCTTGACAGTCCTGTTCCCTCCCCAATGCATCAGAAGGGGACCTAACTGGGCCCAAGGCAAAAAGTAGCTAACGTGTCTTTCTCAAGAAAGGATCTCCACTCACTCAGTGAAAACTGACACCCTAGTGATAAATTATTTCTCTTAGCTCCTTCTCACATAGCCTATCAGCTCATTAGTGGAGATAAAAAATAGTAACTCAAGAGATCTGATTTGGCCTTTTCACTTCCCTGAAGCTGACTGTCGGGTAGGGGTCTACACACAGTGAAGCGTCTTCCCAGAAGCAGCAGGAGCCAGGAGGAGCTACCATGACAGCCGGCCTGAACCATTCATCAAATACATAGGCAGCTATAGAATTACGGAGTGCAGGCCACAGGGCAAATTCTCACCATACCTGTCCCCTTCCAGTTCCCATTCGGTTACATTTTCTCATAGTTCTTTCATCCCAAAGAGGCCCTGACAGGCTTCTCTTCTCATTCATTCCTAATAGGCCAGGCAAAAGCACCCACTGGGGGTGAGGATGAGGGACAGAGAAGCATCTGAGATGTGGGGAGGGTGCTGGGGGGGGTTCCCCCATAAAGAATCCGTTGGAAAACCATCCCACGCTTCAGGGACACTGGAATTGTCAGCATCTTACCTGGCGCATGGGCTCACTGAAGGATCTCCTAAACCTGCTCCAAGGTCAGGACATCGGTCAAGGGAGTAGTAGTCCTTAAACTGCAGAGTGTACAGGATTTGGAAAGAAAAATCTACGGGGACGATGACGGAGGGGTGGGGTAATGACATTCCTGAACTACAAGTGAAGGCATAGAATCAGCTACTCACTATTATCTATGTGAATGGCGTGGGAAGAGATTGGAAAACCCGCTTTGTAATAATGCATGGAGCTCCGTATAGGGAAACAGTGCCATGAGTTTGGCTACAGGCTTTTGCTGAACACGGGTAACAACAGAAGTAGATGAATTCGACCATCATGGGGCTATGGGTCCCTGGAAGCATCAACGAATATCAAGTCAGCAAAGGCGAGCGCTCAGATTTATCAGCCTACCACTGCTGAGCTGTGATAAAGAAGTTGGAGGTCCAGAAGTGCTAGAAATCCCTCCCTACCAAATGAACTCCTTTTCCCAAGCTGGGAAAGCTCTCGCCCAACCTACACCCACAATTCATTCCATCTCCCAGCCAAATAGTTTTATTTGCCAGAGGCCCAAGCATAATATTCACAATTTCCCTTTACGTTTGCAAAATATGGAGAAAGTTAGGCCTGTGCCAAATTCTTAGCACTACTCTACTGACGGCCAAAACTGTGAGGGCGAGAATGTTCTTCAGGTCTAAAGCAGGCAGGTCCAACCTGTGGCCCAGGGTGGCTTTGAATGAGCCCCAACACAAATTCTTAAGCAGATTATGAGATTTCTTTGTTTGTGACTTTTTTCAAAGCTCATCAGCTATCGTTAATATTAGTGTATTTAATGTGTGACCTAAGACAATTCTTCCAAGGTGGCCCAGGGAAGCCAAAAGATTGGACACCCTGGGTCTCAAATAATAAAGCTGTAATGGACTCATGAACCCAAGAACTTGCCTTCCTTAAAATTTCAGCTCTCTTCTCAGGTTGTTTCCTAGTGGAAAACCAAGGAGATTTATTATAAATGAAAGCAAGTATAACTAGCTCAATCAAAGCAAGTTTTAGGAACCGTGCGGGGGTTCCTAAAATAAGCCTGGCTACCTTACAGATGGGGCGCATGCAGAGAAGTCAATCTGGGTTTGATTCGTTATAATGAAGTGATTTTTTTTTTTTGAAAGGAGTGAAAATTTCCAGGACAAGCAGCAGTGGTATTCTGAAATGTTTTATTTTGTGGCAACTGCAACCTAGCAATGTTCTCATTCGTAAGACGTAACACACTTTGCTGTTCCACAGGCACACTTATTCCTGCACATTCTTGCTCTGACAACATATGTGAGATATATGTCTAATATTAGGCACCCTCACATGTTGTGTGTGCATATGTGCATGTGTGTATTCACATACATGTATTTGAATTCTTGATAAGACTATGCTTAATGAAGAGTAAAAGCTCAACCATAAACTGTCATATTTACCACTGTAATTTGCTTGGCTTTGTGTTACATATCGAGTGACAGAAAATCTGAAGATAAAGCTGGCTATATCACAGTCCAGTCGATACTGGCGATACACGGTGGCCTAGAGATCTACACAGAAAGCTGGTGTTCTTTTAATATCTAATTGGGTGAAAGAAATGCTTTCCTCTGCAAAAGAAAAAGAAAAAGAAAAAAATACCAGGAGGTGTAGGAAGATGAGCTCCCAACAGCTCACACAATAGGAAGTGTGAGTCTGAGTAACAGCCAAGCGCTAGCCTAAACCCTGACCTCAACAACCTGTAACGTCCTAACTCCATGACTGCACTTCGTACCAAGCATGCCTTTGATTATAGAATTCATGAATGAGCATGGAATATTTAGGGGCAAAAAAACAAATTTTCTGTGAAAGAAATGACCACCCATTTAACTGCCAAGAGGTTCTTGGAATCCCTAACGCTCTGCCTGAAGGAACCTCGTACCTTCTTCAGGGTCTACGGCAGGAATGCTTTCACATTCTGATCAGCATCAGGGACAAGGAACATAGGAGGCTGCAGGGGGCGGCCAGTGTGTGTAACTGCCCCACACCCCCACTGCATCCCAACGCCCTGGGAGAGGAAGCCACTTACCCGGATCATCATCTCTCTTTCTATAATGCTGTCCTCCAGGGAAAACATCTCAGACACGGGTCTCTCCTTCACAGGCTCCTTTTTCACCCGCTCCTTCACGCTGGTCAGGTCGGGCTCCGAGATGGATGGACCCAGAGAGGCCCCGTTGACGGGCAGCGGGTCGGTGCGGGAGACGCTGATGGCCTTGGCTGGCCCCTGCCTCAGCACCCTGGCTCTGGCCATGGCTGGGGGAAGGCATGCCTGGTCTTGTCGCAGTGCCCCGTTGCTGACACTCTTCCTCGGGCCAGGGTACTCGGGAGGGGGCTTGTTCGGGATGCGGGCCAAGGCTGCCTGCAGCTGGGCACTGTACTCCATCTTCTCCCGGAGCCCGGGCATCTGGGGCACCGACTCCGCGGCCTCGTCCTCCTCCTCGCTCTCACTGCTGTGGATCAGCATGGTGGCATCAGAGAGAGTCTTCTTGTGGTGATACTGGAGCAGCTGGGGCACCTCGTGGCCCCCGGGCTGCTCCCGGAGCGTGTTGCGGCGTGCCATGGGGATGTTGAGTGACTTGAGCGTCATCGCCTCCATACCCCGTACCATGCTGCTCATGACCTCCAGGCTGTGGCGCTTGTGGACTGTGCCAGGGTGCTTGGAGGCCGTCAAGGGCTCGCTCACTTCCTGCAGAGACTGATGGACCACCGGGGAGCTGTCCTCTTGGAAAGTCTTCACCGACAGCTGCACTTTGCGCGTCACCAGGTCAGGGCTGCTGCCGCTGACGTACTTGTGCCGGTGACTGGCCAGGTCTGGAGTGCTGGTGGCCGGGCGGGGCCGCGGGTAGGGCGGCGGCGGCCTGAAGAGATAGTTTTTGAGCATGTGAGCCGTGCTATAGCGATGGGTGCCTTGGAGCTGCATGTTGGCCAGCTCCGGGGTGCTCACCGTGTGTGAGATGGCACTTGCCCCCGGCTTGCTGGGCACCGAGTGATTCTTTGAGTTTAACTGGTCAGAGGGGCTGATGAGCTTGCTATTGTAGCCCCCCTGTGGCCCGTAAGGGACCGTGTAGGGGTGCCTCTCCCGCATCTCGGGCTGGCTGTACACCAGTTCCTCGGGGTGGTTGTAGGCATGGGTATTGATGATACTGAGGTTGCGCAGGGACTGGCTCTGGCTATCCGCATGCATAACACCCCTCTTCATCTGGCGCATGACCGTCTCATAATCGGGGGTCGGCCGGTAAGACGGCACGATGATGGCACTGTGCCGGTGGTTAGGGATGTAGTCGGCCCGCATGATGTCACTCCCAGGGATACTGAGGTTGGAAGAGACGGGAGACGCCTGAATGAAACTCTGGGAGCAGTTCAGGGAGTTGATGCTGTGAACGCTACACACGCTGCCGTTGGTGATGGTACCATTTAAATAATTTAAGTCCAGGCTGTTGTGAGAGTTGCAGTAGAAGGCGTCTTCGTTTCCATGGAAAATGCTGTCTACAAGAAGTCAAACAAAGGCACGTGAACCACCACACTATCCTGCTTCAAGTAGGCTCACCCTCACACGCAGGGGGTGGTTTTTAACCCTCTTAGTGCTACCTTCTGCAAGAGGTACTAGCAAGAAATGTGAAGGGTCATTTAACTATGGTCTACATAGGAGCCAATATATCGGCCCACCGCACTGTTTGCCCAAGATGCAAAAGCCAATATATCAGCCTATCGCGCTAAAAAAGGGTTAGTCTGAAGAAGTCATATAAAGTACAATCCCATGGTCTCTACCCATGTGGTCCGAAACTGAAAAGTACTTCAATACACAAAAGGAACATTTTAAAGCACGCTGAAAGGAAAAGCAAATCTAAACGAAGAAAGCCATGAACATTTGCAATAGATGTTATATTGCCTCGGTAAGTTCTGAATTTCGCCGTGAGCTTGAAAATTAGGCACCAAAACTGGCACTTGTGTTGGGTAGACCTGTTGCCTTGTTCAGGGCTCAGCACCAACAGTGGAAGCCAAGAACTCTAATAGGGCAATAGAGAAGTTACTGTCTACTTGGAGCTGATCTTCCTGAGACAATGCAAAAGGTCCCTTTACCCCAAGGACTACTGAGCACTCATAACGGACAAGACAAGCAATGTAGCTGGAATGTCAGCACAGATGGCTACCTCGTTCAGATCATTTCAGCAACCACTGGGGGTCAAAATAAGAACCAAGAGTTCCTCTAGCCCACAGCCTAAAACTCTCCTCGAGAACTGGTTTCATCATCAAGGCCCGTTCACACAAAAATGAATAAAAAGTTTAAAGAGGTACTTGAAAAGGTAAAAGGCAGATTTGTAAAGTCAGGCTCATTCTTGTTGTTCAGTGTTCCTAAAATGTGTGTGCGCATAAGTGTGCACATGTGTGCATCCACGCCCCTAGGAAATGAACCACTTGTCAAAACATTCGGCTGTGGGCAAAGTACATTCACTTTCAAATTATAGATTTAAGCATGAGCAAAGCAGAAGACAACCCAGGCAGAGAAGGTGACAAGCAGGAGAGGTGACTAAAAATACTCAGTTGAATTTATCCACCTCTAATAGGGCTAGGCGCCTTCCTAGAGAAGGGTAACTTTACTAGTCTGCTTATGAAAATAGTGTGTGATTAAGTAGTCTCACTTATCTGAGTTTTCATGCGCACACTTTGACAGTGCAGAGTCATTCAAAACAGGCAGCATGTAACAACACAGAAAGTGATGATGCAGTTAACATGGGCAGCATTCAACACTTAACCCCATTACTGCTTTGAGATGCAGTCAATGTCAAGATTAAGAGCACTGGTTGAGGGTCAAGACACCAGTTTTCAGAACCAAACTCCTCCAAGACCCTTTCTGTATCTCAAATCTATGTTTGTGAAATGGAAATAGCAGTAGTACCTATCTCTAGGTTTAGTTCATAAAACAATACACTGCAGGGGCTTAAGGAGAATGGCTTTATAAATGTTAATAGTTATTATTAGAATTGAAATCATTTTTTCCCCCACATTTTTCATGGGAGTTAAAAAAAGAGAAATAAAACACTGCAGCAGTCACACGTGCACAAAGAGAGGGGCTGGTGGGAGAGATAGCTACAATGAAGGGTGGAGATTGTCTCTGTACTTCATTCCATTATTCTGGATACCTGTATTCTGTCACCATGAAAACCTGAGGGACAAGCTTTCTGATACTGGCAACAAGGGTGAAGAGTATTCCTTTGGGCTTAGCTGTCACTCTCTTCTTGACACCCACGTAGTTAAGACAAGAGAGCAGACAGAAGAAATCTGTCCACTGCCTTCTCCCAACTCCCCTCACAGTCAATTCTGGAGGGGTGGGGGGATTATTTTTTCAGGGGTAAACAATATTCTGTGCCTTTCATAAATCAAAGCTTCTACTGCTGCCATAAGGACAAAATTAAAAATGAAAGCATCACTGTCATCTAAACAAAGGAAAATGTCTTCCTTCCTCTCACCTGTACCCAACGTTTGTCTTAAGCAGGTAAGAAGGCAAACCTGAGTTACCTTGCGACGTGTGTGTCTCCGAGTAGTGTTCGCCACACTGGACGTGCATGGGCGGCAAGATGTATGGCTGCTGCCGGGGCTGAAACAGAGAATACAGCTCAGGTGCAGGCCTTGGCACGAGTGCCGTCACTGTCACGGAGAACAAGGCGAGCACATGACAGTCCCCATCAGTCATCCCCATCTGCCGGGAAACACGCTTTGGCTGCTCTACCTTCTACCCTTGACCCAACCCTCTTCTAAGCCTCTGAACCCCCACCTCATCACTATTTTAGGACCAGAGACACAGGAAGGGATTACTGAGGAGGCTGGTTCAAGGGGCAAAAGAGAAATATCAACATGAACAAATGTATCTATTTATAATCTATTTTCTAATACACTTGCAAAGCTCCCAAAGCCTTTTCTAAAAAGATTTATTGTTTTTGACAAAGACAGAGAGAGATAGAGGCAGAGAGAGACAGACAGAAGAGGGAGGGCTCAAGAGTCTCCACAGTTGTACGTCATCAGCTTTCAACACGGTTTTGTTCCACACGGGTGGGCAGGGGCCGCGCAGGGCCGGAACAGGGCTGGGGGCCTCCCGCATGGGAGGCTCACCCTAGTTCAGCACATGGGTCCACACGGGCCAGAGCTGGGATTCCATCCTCAGTCCCCGGAGCCACAAAGCGAGCACTCAACTTGCTGAGCCATCCCGGAGTCCCTCCCCTTTTTTTTAAAGGAATAACACAGAACACATATATTATGTTTCACCTATCAAATAATGAGAATAAGAGGGAACCATGTTTCATTCCCTCCTGGAGCCACAGCTCAGACATGTCACCATGGCAACCCCCATGACCAAGTCCCAGGCCACTTCAACCTCAAACAGGACCAAGGTAGCACTAAGCTGGGCCCACTTGCAAATGTATATAAAAGTCTGAAATGTGGCCGACAGGGATGTCTGCGTAGTTCTCAAGACCACACACCAAGCCTCCTGCCCCTCATTGTTGAACCAAGTGTGGAAAGACCCTGCAAAAACCCCAGTTCAACCACCCACCCCTTCATGGAAGAATCATTTCCCTAAGATTCCTAAAGACAGCCATTTAGACTCAATCTCAATAACTTCCTGCTACGGAGGAGGGTAAAACTTTTAAAAAACAACAACAAAATGCGTAGATGGGTTCAATATTTGGTGAGCCAACAAAGGAAATAGAATTAGTCCCTAATGGGATTCAGATCAAGTCATTTATTTCAGTAGGCCTCAGCTTCCTGTCAATCAAGTCAAGCCCCTCCCTCCCCTACCTCCAACATGATCTATTGGGATTCCAGGTGAGACCTTGTTGGAAAAGTTTTTCTTTATGATTTATTTTATTGTTTGAGAGCAGGTGAGAGAAAGAGAAAGATAGGAGGACCCAGAGCAGTCTCCACAGTTTCACATCACTAGCTGTGACATGGCTTCACTTCTCACAGGTGGATGTGGGGCGGTACAAAGCAGGAACCGAACTGGGGGCCTCCCGCATGGGAGATGAGAATCTTCACCACCATCCTGGTGATTACCGGCTAGGCTGCAGTTCAGCATGTGGGTTTGCACAGGCCAGGGCAGGACTCGATCCCCGGACCTCATGGTTGCAAGGCAAACTTTCAACCTGCTGAGCTATCCCAGCATCCCCAGAAGAAAGAGTTCTGATGTTTAAAAGCTTGAAACTTTAAACTTGTAAATCATCAAACAGGACGATCTCTTATATTTCTGTTTGATTATTTTAAAATTAGCCTTACAGGTATTGGTTGAAATGTTACTGCTGTAGGAGACATGCTGAGATCAAGCCAGGACAAAAAAAAAGCCAGCATGGGTCACACTTTCCCAGTAACCCTCAGCAGAAGGACACCCCTCAGAGTTTGAAGCTGGGTCAATAACTCATCTACCATCACCAGTGCTACAAATCACACTTCACCATTCCAAGGGCAAATAAGGTAATGAAGACAAGGGATCCAAAAATTAAAAAGAATCAGGGGAAAAGAAAGAGTTAACCAAATCTAAGACAGTCTTTCAGAGTACCAAAGAAAAAGTGCTGTATCAGTTCTCCTAAATTCTCCAAAATCTTTGGCTGGTTTTCATGCTGCAATTTAAAAATATTTTTCCTCTTCCTGGTAATACACAATGCAACTCAAGTTTTTCCAGGGATGGACAGGCAGTTTTAGGCTTAAAAAATAGTGGAGAGGGATTCACACAAGGAAAGAGAAACACATGGCAAGGCAAAATGGTTCACTGCCCTCTCTTAATGTTATTTAGCCAAAAATCCAGTAAGTAAGGGACTGTTTATGTATACAGGCAAAGGACAGTAATAAATAATCCTCGCAACACCATTTCAGGATTATACTATTTATTCCATCTCTTACATAGCCCAAAATATTATCCTGTTTCCTTGCTGACCTGCTAATATAGAAAGCAATTCAATGTCATAATGTGCAGCAGAAGGGCAACAGGGAAAGAGCAATCAGCAGCCTTGGTTATCAGTAAGGAGGCCAACAGCAGACAATGTTATCTGGCTTTACTCTTTACTCATGCCCAGGAACTCCTGGGGAAATGGTTTAACCCTTAAGTGTAGAGGAAAGGGGAAGATGTGAATCTGGCTTCCTGGGGACTGTCTTCATCTAAAGAAAGTAGGAATGGCCTGGTATCTTCTCTGAACAATTAGGATGAGATCAGACCACAGGATAACCTGCAAACACTCTGCCTCCCATGGTTCTTCATAGGTGTAAATGAAAAATTACCTCATTAATTAAGACATGTGGACTCTTGACAAAGGAAAAAGGAAAATGAAAACCTACAAAGAAATCAGTGGCATGAACAAATCTACTGGTGTACCAGGGAAAAAGTGCAAAGTGGCCCCCTAGATACCCAAGGCAAGGGTCACTTGTAAAAAAATGTGCATAATATTTGTGGGGGTGCTCAGGAATTATTATGGGGTGCTATCCTAGGCGCTCATGCCTCTATGCATTTTTCAAGAAAAAAAAAATATTCCTCAAAACTTTCCTTTTAAAAGCTAAGTTAAAGTCCGTTCTTGTAGACACGATATACATTGTGTGTGAAGAAAAATTCAATTTTATTCTTTTCTCAACTTGAAGAAATTGTTCATCTAGAAAAATTAAAAGGTCACATTATTTTGATTATGTGTAATAAAGTCTTAACCTAAAATAAAACAATTATGCTTAAAACAAGTGCAAAACTTTAAAGCAAACCAAGTCTTCCACACCTTTCTATTCTATTACCCTTAAGTAATCCTCAAAATAAAACACAGCTTAAGACAAACCCATGTATTGAAATTGGAGTTGCGTTGCCTTATTTACCTGATGAAAGGGCAGTTAAAAATAAAAAAGAAAAAAAGAAACTAATGTTAAAGTAAAACAGTGGATCGATTCAAATTTTGTTGGCCTTACTATTAGAAAATGTTGAGGTTAATCTTCCCCACCAAATACTCTGAGACCATCAGCCAAATGCATTTCTTTTCTGCTCATTTAAAAAGCATTTCTGACTAGTTCTTAAGCTCTGTCTACAGCAGTAAATAGACAAGAATTTGTGGAGCTTAATCTGGAGACATGTCTACATGCAACAATCAAAATAGCGAAAAAACAAGGGATGCGGACAGGTAGATAGAAACAGTAGGTTACAAGCTGAAGGATCTCAGACTGGAATAAGAGTTCCTCACGGGGCTAACCCCGAGCCACACTTAGAGAACTGATGGACATGGATGGGCACAAGTGGGGGGAAAAATGGAGGTGTACACACCTGCTTGCCAGACTGATGCCCTCGTGTTCTCACCAACTCCTACCAGGTCACAATGCCCTAGTCACCTCTCTCTTCAAATTAACAACAGAGGTCTCCAGCCCCTATTCTCAGACTACTGGGTTACTGAGTATTTTATACATACCAGAGAGGATCGACTCCAGGTGGGTTGGCGTCTGATGGGCGGTGGAGAATTTGATTGTCTACATGAAAGTTTGAAAAAATGAGGTGGTTACTATTATTTACCAGATACAAGACGACCAGATAGATAGACAAGAGAGAAAAGTTATTATAAATATTCATCAGATCAGATCCTTTCCAGATGGATTCAAGATGATGATTTTTTTTTTTTAATGTAGAGACAAAAGTGAGTGCAGAGCAAAGTATTATCAAATTCTTGAGAACTGAAATCAAAGGGGTCTTTGAGAAATAAGTAGAAATTCCATAATAACATTTCCCCCCATCCTCACTGAAATAAGTTAAACGAACAAACAAACAAAACCCTACATATGACATACAGTGTTTTCCATCAAGCTAAAATGTTACAGTAGGTAGAAATAACAAATAATCAGTAAATTGTATCATAATGCCACTTGTTGAGAAATAATCAAACTAGAAGTTTACACTTCTCAAAACTGTCTTCTTTAATTCAACCTACAGAAGTTGACTACAGAATTCTTATTAATGTCCAAAACACCTTCTCACATCAAAGGCAATGCAAAGTAGAATACCAAAGAAATGACCTAGAGCAGAAGTCCCCAACTCCCAGGCCCTGGTAAGTTCATGGCCTGTTAGGAACCAGGCCACAAGGCCACGCAGCAGGAGATGAGCGGTGGGTGAGCAAGTGAAGCTTCATCTGTCTTTACAGCTGCTCCCCATCGGTCACATGACCACCTGAGCTCCGCCTCCTGTCAGATCAGTGGTGGCATTAGATTCTCTGGGGAGCATGAACCCCATTGAGAACTGTGCATTCACAACCCCCAACTCCAATCCATAAAAAAACTGTTTTCCACAAAACTGGTGCCTAGTGCCAAAAAGGTTGAGGCCTGATGACCTAGACAGAATCTGTACAAAGGCATGGTGTCTGTGTGTGCACGTGTGTCCCTGAGCCACATCTGGCTACGCCATGGGCCACTCCCTGATCAGCGCCCTTCTGATTTACCCCTGGAGACTCGGCTGGCAGATCTGATACTCTCAAATAGACGTTCTTTCAGACGCCGACAGTGACCAATTGCAGTGACTGGTTTGAAAGAGCCTCCATCACGAAGAGAAAAGGTTCTAACACACACTCTTCAGCAGGGACTGCTCGAGGACAATACTCTGATACTCTTGGATGTGTCCTCACTGAGGGAGTGGAAGAGCAGTTCTTCTCTTGCATGTACATCCCCCAAGTTCTCTGGAACCAAATTAAACACGTCAGGGCGCCCCAACTACTGATGCACTCTGCTGAGGAACGTCTTTTGAAGGCAACCAAGGTAAAGGCCACACTGGTGTGCACCCCAGCACGCCACATCCAAGGTCAGGGCACATTTGAGTCCCCTCATCAGACTCCCTTTACCATCTTTATTTCCAAATTAAATTTAAAGCACACACACAGATTGGTGACATCTATTAAGTGTCTTGCAAGCCTCCCTCTAATTACCCTGGCCTCTCATTTACAGGCAGATGACATGACCTGGATGCACACGCAGGGTTACCCAACTGTGTAAAAGAAAACGGGGCTCAGGATGACAGTGGCTTCTTCTCTTTCAAGCTGGCTCATCACTCTGTCACACACTTCTGAAGAGCCTCCGCATCTGACACGAAGGGGCACCCCAGCAAATTGGGAACGACTCAGCTCCTCCAAACTCATAGCAGAGGTTGGAACGGCACTAATGTGGGCCAGCCCAACCAGGCAGTCAATTTGTGAATTATTTTGTCTCTAGGCATAGGCACCACACGACAGTCTTCATCATTAAAGCTCTTTCACTCCTGCCTGGCTTTAGCTTACTCCTCTAGCTTCTATAAGGAACGAGGGAAAAGAGTGAATGGA
This sequence comes from Craseonycteris thonglongyai, assembly GCA_004027555.1. Lineage (NCBI taxonomy): Eukaryota > Metazoa > Chordata > Mammalia > Chiroptera > Craseonycteridae > Craseonycteris > Craseonycteris thonglongyai. Next base: position 46,834 of record PVKE010001921.1, read on the forward strand.
AAAAGCAATCGACAACATTCCCTAAAACACACACATGCAGTCTGACCAAGCCATCTAGCGAGAAAAAAAGCGACAGGTTTACTTACTCCGTGCAGATTTTGTTTTGTTTGTAAAACTTGTGCCGTGTGGTGAACAGCCGAGAAACATACTTGGCATTTTCAATATCATCCTTGGAATTGAAGAGACAGAGAGAAAAAAAATCAGTATTTGTTTGGTTGTATATGCATTTCACTAGGATTCTCTAAACAGGGACACATCCCTTCTTCAAGTCAAGCACAAAAGATCACCCTGAGCCACAATCGAACACACTGAGATTCCGTGGTGGCAGCCATGCCTATGAAGCCCATCAAAAGATGATAAATAATACTGTTTGCTAAAGTACCCTTTATGCCCAAGGCGTCGGGGTTACACTGATGAACACGGCATGTCTTCACAGAATTCCAGATTGAGTGCTTTAAACATAAATACATGAATAGAGGCAAAGCATGGGACAAACACCAAGCATCAGTAAATGTAAGGCGGTGAGAGGTGTGAACAGCGGCCTTCCACAGAAGGCCAGTCATTCAGCTGACCTCAGATGAGGCTGGGACTATGATGGTCAGCCCGCCACAGAAAGCGCCACACCACACAACCATGGGTCACTTGATGAGGGTTCTAACTAGAGTGCCGAGGCCCGGGGCACGCCTGACCACGAGACCCAGATCCAAGAGTAACGACAGTACTGGGCAAGTATTGGAAAGCTATCGGTTTGCTAGAATATTTATTCTCTCACGATACGGTGAGCAGGAAAAGGATCTTCAGAGTTGAGAAGCTGAACAGCAAGGCCAGGCCTCACCCGTGCCCATGTCGCTTACCATGTGGAAAAGCACCGTCTCCTCTTTGGTGATGAGCTCCATAAGAATAGTCGACTTGTTGTGACTGATGTTCCCAATGTCGTTCCACCTGGTCAAAACAGACGCAGCTGTGTTTGCCCCAAGACCATCCACACACTGAGGAATTTGCACTGGAGGGTCATCTAGCACTGTTGAGTCTAACGCTACAAATTCTGACTTAACTCTATTTTCTTAAAAGCGAAACGTTCCTTCCCTCGAGGCAGAAGGGTACAGAAAATGTAACATGCATCTATTTGAATAGCTAAACAGCCGATGTATACTATCTAGAGACTGTTGGTCATAAAGTACGATCTAGTTTATGACTCGCTACGAGGAAAATTTGCAATGGATTTCTGATGCTATTTTTCACATGTCCAAACTGACAAAGTATTTCCCTTGATCCTGGCTTTTAATGAAGGAGGAGCACATTATTTAAAAGTCACATGTTTCCTGGAATCTAGGATGAGGAATCTATACAGGTTCTTTGTTGCAATGTACATTATTATGATGCCACCTAGGGAAAAAAAATGCCCACAGCTATTTAATGTGCCTACATTTTTGTGAACTAAAGACACACACACGTATACACACACACTGCTTCCTTCTCTTTCCTCATGGAGACCTTATCTAAAATGAGATCCACAAAAATAACCATCAGACCAGGAAAGGTAAGCTACTGCTTTCCATTCTATTAAAACCTGCAGCCAATTTCTTTTTCTTTTTCTTTTTTATTGTTTTTGACAGAAAAAGGGATACAGAGACAGAGAGAGAGCTGAGCTGGGAGAGTTCAGCACATGGGTCCACACGGGCCGGGGCCTGGATTCGATCCTCGGTCCCCGGAGCTGCAAAGTGAGTGCTTAACCCACTGAGCCATCCCGGCTTCCCCTGCAGCCAATTTCTTACCATCTCTCACTACTACCTACCTTTTACTCTGTGCCCCAACTTCCTATTTTTATGATTTTGGGGGGTGGAAAGAAAAGTAGACTTATTCAAAATGCCGGCTCCTGTCCAAAGGCCGTCTCCTGTGCTCCGAGTCTACATCCCGCCCATCGACTTCCCTCCATCACGCTTGTACTCATTACACTTCTACCTCGGCCAGCATGATTCCTTTAAGACTCATCTTGGGAGTCAGCTTCCCTAGGAAGCCGTCCCTCATCCTTACCCATCCACATGCTAGAAAAGAGCCAGGTGTCTGTTACCACACTGTTTCCCCGCTGCTTACTTCTGTGACTAGATCCCTAAGTAAGCCAAACCAGGCCACAGGCCCCATGCCTCGGGGAGAGATCCTGCTCTCTTCATCTCGGTATGCCATGCACTGAGCCAAGTACCTGGCATGCCACATGCAATAAAGATCTGCTGAAAGACTGAAGAGTAATAATACTGCCTCCCATCTGTATAGAGTACTGTTCTTTCATCAACACCCTAAGGTACACAAGGCAGCTACTGGTACTTTGTCCCTACTGTGGAGAGTAGGCGATTTAGGTACAAATAGCTTAGCCACATACATTCTGCTCACTGAGGAGGAAGGAGTTCTATACCTGGGGCTTCCAGATTTCCCTCCAGTCACCTTTCCAAACATCTGCCGGGGCCACCGTCACTACAGGTGCTCAGCACTGCTGCTAGCTGACTTACAATCCCATCAGATTACATCTACCCGGACTCGGAGCTACTTGTGCCTCAGTGAAGGTCTCTAGATAAGACATATCTGGTTTCCTCTGCTCCATTCCTTCCAATCAACTGTCAGAACTCTGAGTCCACTCCTCCTGCCACCAGCCACCACACGCCACCAGCCACCACACGCCACCAGCCACGACATGACTTCACAAAGTGGCATGCTTACATGACAGTATAGGAGAAGTGTATGCCCACCTTGCAGAGTTTTGAGGTGAGTCCTAAAGCAAGAGGTCTGGGAGCAGTTCCTAAGAAAACCATGAGTGGCTTTTGATCAACAAACTCTTACATTGCCATTTCCTTCTATTTAACCTCGATGATTATAATGTAAGACTTGTCTATTTCTTCAGGCTCAAGGGCGAAAAAGAAAGCATTATTTAATTATGGAGAACTGTGAGGGACAAAAATGCCTGGTGAGTTTTAATGGGCATAAAATTGTATTCTTACAACTATGCACGTTTCTGTACTTTACTCCATTAATTGATATTAACTTGGTATAGGAGTTGACTAAATATACCCAAAGTCAAAGTTTATTCTGTAGCCCTCTCTCTCTCTCTCCCCATGCCGACTCCAGTAATGTCCCTATCCAAAGAGCAAGAAAAATTAAATGGACAAAAATAATGGCAGGGTGGGGACCTAGGAAGGGACAAGCCAATGAGGAAGCTTTGTGGGGGGGAAATTTTCTCAAAACGACCTGTAGCAACTACCACTCAGAGTATGTGGCTGGCCAAGATTGGCTTCCAAAAGGTAGCATGAGCTCTGCCTCTAAGAGCTGTCTTTGATCATCTGTCCTAGATGCATAGTTCTGCTTGTCAGAGGCACACACAGGAAGCATTCTTCCAAATAAGAGGCCATATTCCCTTGTAAATAAAAGCAGGCACACCATGTTTTAGATCGTTGACGCAAGGAATCTATGGGCAGCAATACAAAGCAAGCTCACAGACATGTAATGAGGGGACACTTTGCCACAATCCCTATGCTGGTTCAATTCATGGTAAGAGGAAGAGAGGGTTAAAGCGTCAGATAATAAAAAGTAGCAAAGTTCTTACATTTACAACACATTGATTGCTTTTTCCAAACACACCTTCACAACTAGTCCTCTCTTGTGATTATAAAGCCAGCCGGCACTCTGTGAGCACCTACGTTAGACGGAGGTGAGGGTCCTCGGAAAGGAGCCCATCTGACTATAAGGACTGGTCACAGTCACAGATGTCTCCGTAAAGGTTGTCAGCAGGAGAGGACTGGCAAGCATTTCCTACCAAACTCCTGAAATCTAGTTCCTGGTCTTCTGGCTTAGTGGGGTTCAACAACGCATTACCTGGACTCCAGCAAAAAAAAAAGCTCCCCCATCCCCACCCTTCAAATAAGCCCCCAGCAACAGTGAGACGAACGTCCCCAGAACCTCTTCAATCCACAGAGGACTGATGTCAACCGAGCCGAGAAAAGCTCAACTCTGATGGACGGTCTGATTCTTAACTCGTTTGTATAACTTTCATTCTTTTGGGGAAGCCAGGATGGCTCAGCGGGTTAAGCATTCACCTTGCAGCCCCAGGGTCTGAGGATCGAGTCCTGGCCCTGGCCCATGTGGACCCATATGCTGAACTGGGGTGTGTTTCCCATGTGGAAGGCCCCCTGTTTCAGTTCTTGCTGGGGTGAGCTTCCCATGTGGGAGGCCCCCAGTTCGGCCCCCAGCTCACAGGGGCGTGCCTCCCATGCAGGAGGGCTCCCTGTCTGGTTCCCGCCCACCTGTGTGGAAGGAAACCATGTCGAAAACTGATGATGTACAACCATGGCGACTGCTCTGGGCCCTCCCGCTTCTCTGTCTCTCTCTGTCAAAAACAATAAAGATCAATCTTTAAAAAAACCTTTCATCCTCCGTGTGTTTTTCTAGAGTCAGCTTCAAGGAGAAAAAGGAGAGCAAAAAGGATAAGACTACCTGTGTATCAATGCTTGTCTTCCAATCCTGTTTCTCACGAAAATCCCCATAAAGAAAATGCCCAGGTGCACACTGTTGCCGTGATTGTCCTGCATGAGAGCAACAAGAAACAAGAGACAGCTGTGAGGAACCTGCCAGTCCGGGCCACACCCCATTTCTCCCCCATAAATGGAATGAATGAATCCCAGGCAGCTTCAGGGCACTAAGGCAAAAGATCCGGAAGGGACGCACCCCAGCGAACAGCCTAATGGATTATGCACATACTTTTTTCTTTTGCTCAATTTGCTGCAACACATTTCCTGTTGAGAAGCATTTAAGGATTGTCTCAGGTTTGTTGGCAGTACAGATTTTCTCTTCCATGAACAATGATTAATATCTTTTTTACCACAGTTTTTATTCTTTAAAGCAAAATTGTATACGCACACACTTTGGTTATACAGGCACACCACATGTGTGCAATTATATACGCACATAGTTTGAAGAACTAAATGTTCTCTAGAATCTCTTTAAAAGAAGCCAACAGCAGACCTGGCACCAAAATGTTCCCTTCTTAGGGGCACCAACTTCCATACATAAAGCCCTAGTGTGTGTCTATATGCACCTACTATGCTTGGCTTTTCAACTTCGAGCCTCATCAGTTCTGGGATATTTTCTCAAAGTTACTACTTGTTTCCTCTGTTCATTCCTTCTAGAACTCCCATGATTCTGATGTTAGACATTCGGGTCTGACCTAATTTTCTCGCCTAACTTCCTGTCTCATTACTTAGTTTTCTTTGCTTTTGGTGACATTTTCTTCATTTGATTTTCTATCTATTTAGTTTTCCATTTCTGATAATCCCAGTTTTAATTTCTGAGAGTTCCTTTCTATTTTCTGAATGTTCCTTTTTAAAAGCACTCTATCCCTTTAAGGAGGTAATACGAGGGCTGTCGGGAAAGTATCTAGCCATGTACTAGGAAACACAGAGGCGTTTATGGCTGGATTCTTCCAGACAGCCCTCATATTCATATATAATCTCGGGGACTCGGGGATGATATTTCGGACAGAGGGCTCTTCATCCCACAGGGTCTCTGTCTCTCCGGGCTGCTTTGTTGTCAATCTGTTGGCTTCTGTGGTTTTATTAGGACATCATGTAGGTGATGCCTGGTTACCTATCTCTGGTCCAGGGTGGGATGCTAAACGCTGGCTGAGGAGGGGGGCACGTGGACTGTGGATGTCACTGTCAGCAGTCCGCTAGGCCCAGTGCTGGGAAAACCCAGACGTAGCATCTTCAGTCTGGCTTCCTGCTCTGGTCAGGTGCTCCCAACCTCCTGCCTGGGACAGCATAACCTGCCGGCAGTGGTGCTGAGAGTGGAGGGGAACAAGGCTCTACACCCAGTGAGTGCACTGTCACTCAGCCCTGGCTTTTCCTGAGGGGACATCCTCTACGTGGAGTGAGAACAAGGCCATGGATTTACAAGGACACCCCGGTTGGAAACGAAGGACCTCCACATTCCTCCTCCTATTAATCCTGTTTATGAGACAAAGATGACAGACAGCACCCCTTGTCGGTGACACTTTCCAACCCATCTACCCAAGCTCACACGGGAATAGGAGGAGTCTTCCAACAGGGACCGAGAAAGTGGGAGATAACCGCTGGTGGCCAAGGCAGAAAGACTGTTAGGAGAGAAAGAACTGGAAAGGAAAAGAGGCGCATGGGTCATGAGGAGGAATTAAAAGGTGAATTATACAGCCAAAACATGCACGTGGGGAAAGAAGATAGGTGAAGTACAGATGGGGAGAGAAAGTTCTGTGGGAAGAGTTCCCCGGGCATTTTGCCAGCTGATCGGTGCAGATCAGATTGGTGACAGGGACACAGGAAGGGCAGGTCATCAGGGCAGGGCAGTGGAAAAACCACAGAACGATGCCCAAGGCTCTGCACTGGCCAAAACATAAAGAAAGGCGCAAGGTGTCAGCTTAGCCAGGATCAGGCTCTAGGCTCTGTCCGGCTTCTTGGAGAAGCACTCTCCCCGGGTCCGCATGCCCTGACGACATGGGAGCCACGGAGGCAGTGGCCACTCCCATGTCTGGAAGAGGAGGGCAGACATGTCAGAACACAGGCCGGCACTCCTCAGCCTTGCAAAGGTGTAAGTACCCAGTCATGGAGCAGCCCCCAGTAAATGGCAATGTTCTTCCCCAGGACGTATCCATAACGTGCTGTCTTATGCTACGTGGTCAGGGAGGACCTGCCGCTGCCCCTGGTCAACACCTGCGCACCTTCCTGCCTGCTTGTTCATTGTCACAGGCTGACCATGTCACTCCCCGCCTGGTGGTGCGTCAGCACCCATCATGTCCCTGGGTCACCTGGAACCCTGTGGTCTGTAGGTGGTTACCTTAGTCATGAAGGGATATGCGGGGGGTGAGTGGAGGGAAGGCCAGCCAATTCCCGCCCACGGGCAGTGAACCAGCACTGCCTGTGTGCCAACCCAGAGGAAGGTGGAGCACACCCCTTGCTTGGGCTTTTCCACTGAAGAGCAGACTAGAAAGTGCAGCAGAACCAAGCCCAGTAGGTTTTCAACACTAGCTCCACCGCCCACATTTCCCACAATTCCAAAGTCCCAAAAAGTGACCACAACACCAAACAAAACCCCCAACTTCCAGGGATTGGAAAGTCAGTTTTCTTGAAATGGAGAAAAACTAACTCTGGTTTTTTTCAATGACCCCAACTACCATGACTATATGTGAGCTGCTGAAATGTAAGTGGGATGCAGATGGCTTCATAAAGGCATTATGGCAAGGAAAATGGGTTACAACCCTACAAAGGGCAGCCGTTAGAGACGCAGAAGAAAATTAAACAAATCTGAAAAAGAGCCATCTAGCCCTTTCCACAAGCTGCAGCCACCCTGCTCGGCTCTACTTGATACACATGGGCAGTTCTCATTAAGGCAAATTGCACATGTGCCAAAGTTGGGGACCAGAAAGCAGCCAGTGGAGCCAGTGTGGCCCGAAATGCGTGTGTTGGAATTGCAGGCGGCTCGCCATTGCTGAAACGTGCCAGTTGCTTTCGGTTTCTGATACAACTCCGACTTTGGTCAAGTTGGTCAGCAGAGAACAGAAAATAAGTCCGGGTTATAGGCTCAGCTCTGGAAATGCCCCTGTACCATGAGCCCCCAGCCACACCCACTTCAGGACATGGATCTGTTACAAAGGACTGGATGTGCTGGGGCCATTTCCTAAGCAGTTTCCAGAAAACACCAGAGGGGCTGGAAACCCACAACAGGGAGTCTACTGAGCAGGAGAAATAAAGCACTGTTGCATGCAGGAAACGTTTCATTCTGCCTCACAAACAATCTCTGTACTGGCTCCAAGAAGAGAAGAGAGAATAAGCCTGGGGTCTTTATTAACGGGGCACACATGACCTTAGCTACTTGTCCCATTGTAAGGATTCGTGTGTGCCTTGATACCTTCACATGCTGGATGGGGGCTATTCGGTACTCACTCAGATGGCTGTGTTATAAATGAGCTATTCTGCTGAAGTCCACAGAAAACTTCACAACCTCTTAGTTATGAAAAACTCTTTACTAAAGGAAACCGAACTTGCCAACTAATGCCACGTGGCCATGAAACAGCCAAGCGGTGCTGGCCTGCTGCTATACACACTGGTTTTCCAAACGTCTGCGCCCTTCTGAGAAGGCTGAAGGCAAGGCTAAGCCAGGGTATGCTACCTTCACAGGGAAGACTTCCTGTCCAAAGCCATCCAGGCGTTCCACTTCGTGGATGTACATGAGCTCAGCTTCGGCTGGCAGGATCCCACTACAATCAAAAAGCATCAAAGGAGGAAATCATTAAGGACAAACAAAGTCAGGGGACGCTCCTACCCTCGTGATAGCAAATTCCAGAGCTGTGGTTTAGCTCCAGTTCTGGGAAGAGCAATTGTCGCCCAACTGTGAGGGCTCAATACATTACCTAGCCACTCATTAATGGCAACCCGGTAGCCTTTTAACCTCCAGTGAATAATAAGAGGAAGGCGAAGTACTTAATTAAGAGCCACAGCGCTATAAACACTAAATAATTATTCCACACATCCCTGAAACTAATGCTGCCTACTTTTAAAAAAAAGGTATTTTTCTCTTACCTGGAGGAAAGAAAATCTCCATGATTAAAAAGTAAAAAAAAAAAAAAAAAGTAAAAAACAATAAGAAATGTAGGCAGAGGGTACTTAGGGAGCCAAGTGACCCAGAGGAGAGCATCTAGAAGTCCCCTGCCCTCTGCCGCCTTTCACAGCCCCTCACAGGTTTGAAGGCAAGGACATTTGTTTCCCATGGGTCCCAAAGAGTTCCAGGAGCCTGAAGACCAGGCTTTCCAGAAGTTCCCTGAGTTAAGGTCGCCCTCGTTTTCCCCTGTGGCATTGACTTTCCCACCCAAAGTAGCTCTTTTAGGTCTTCACTCAGCACAAGCAGCCACAGGCTTCCCAGGTCTGGCAACAAACAGTTTTAGGAAAAGTCATAGAGAGGCACTCTCCTAGCCAACAACTCCACATCAATGGGGGCTTACTGGTGTGAAAGATGTCAAGGAAAAAAGAAAGGGGAAGAAAAAGAAAGAAAAAAGAAAGAGAGAGACGGGAAGGGAGAGTAAGTAGCAGATTTCTGAACCTACACACACCTCTCAGAGCACAGTGCATGGCAGGCTGGAAGAAACAGCCACGCTGACTCGAGCCGGGGGCTGGGAGCGTGGGGTGAGCTGGCTTTGGCGGGTCCCTAGCCCCGACCTGCCTTACCTGTGGGTTTTGTGCTCCTGGGCTACCTTCTGTGTGAGCTCCTCCAACACAGCCTCTTCCAGGGCCAAATCCTAAAAGAGCAGAGAGCGGTCAAGGTCATTTTCGGTTTTGCTTGCAAACCTGAAAAGCCTTCTTCTCCAGAAGATGTCCTGATGAGCCCCAAATCCACACCTTCCCCTTTACGCCTTCCAGCTACAGGTGGCGGTTTTTAGGACTGAGGGTTCACTTTCACTTTTCTGGCATGGCTCTCCACTCTAACTTATGCTATTTCAAGGCATATGTAGGGCTACCATTCGGTAGGGTCTGGGAGTAGCTCTTCTCTTTTTTAATTTTCATTTACCTTCCTCTTCTCTATCTCCCGGCCTCTCGGACTCACTCTGTTTTAAAACTCTTTCTCAGTACCTCTATCTTTCTAACCATCAGGGTACAGGCAATGGAGGTGCCAGGCCATCGTCCCTTCAAAAGCTGAGGCAGGAAGGGCTGACGCCTGGCCTCTTGTCTGCAGCCACCACACCAGCAAACGAAGCTGGAGCCGCCTGAATGGACAGCAGGCTCATTCGATGTTACCAGATGGAGCTTCGGGAGCAAGAGAGGCCATGACTGCTAAATCACCTCAAGGAGCTCTGGAAGGTGACAGCTGCATAGCTGACCAGCTGCTATCTCAGCCAACCAAATGTCAGGCCCCTGGGACCAGTCGTGTGTTGACTCCCATGGGATTACAGCCCATGGAACACATCTCTTCTCAACCCCCTTCAGCAATGGAAGGAGTATTTACCGTATTTTTTGGTCCATAAGACGCACCTTTTCCCCCCCAAAAAAGTGGAGGGAAAAGTGTGTGCATCTTATGGAGTGAATACTGCAAAGAAGAGTGCACATTGGGGACCTTAATGATGCCGTGGGGAAGCCTGTAGCCAGATCAGAAAGCAGGGACTGCATGGAAGGAGAGTGGGTCCAGGCAGGTCAGGTGTGTCTTATGGAGCGAAAAATATGGTATTTATAGGGCTTGTTTAACATTGACCAGCAAAGCTCTGTCTGCGATGGAGATAGAGCCCGGAGGGAGAAAGCCAGGACTGGGAGACCTGAGCTATCAGCTCCCAAGACTGTGACAATCATGGTGCTTCTAGAGCTTGCCATGTCCCCTCTGGTGGCCTGGGGAGGCTCAAGCCACAGGACTCACTGCCTCAGACCTTCCCAGGCTGGTAAGCATGGATGGGGGCCCAGATGTGCACGCCTTTTTTCGGGGGGGGGGGTTGTCCTGGTGACTAATCAGACCCTCTGAGATTCATTGTAACATTGAGGATGCAGGCATAGGGGCTGATATTCAGGCAGAAAACACCCAAAGTGCCTCATTCCCTTGATTATAAAATACCATTTACATAAAGATTACCTCCAAGGTAACACCTTGTCACGGATGAAACATACTCCACCATAAAGGTCCATTACAAAACTGCAAGAAACATCCCATCGCGAATTATGAAAATGTGAAAAATCTGTTATTTTTTAAGGCTGGACAATGAGAGTGTCACTAGATCCTGGAAACTCTATAGCACTGCTTCCTCTAAGGTCATAAGAGACCTCAGAGAAGAAAGATGGAGGAAATTACCGGCAAACCTTACTTTTAAGGTGTTCACTGATTTAATTTGCTGTTTCCTGTTTAGCCATCCACTGACATGACCAAGGTCATGATAGAAAATAAGCTGGACCGTTTTCAGTTTGGGGATGTGGAATAACAAAGACACCACGTGGCTTAGATTTAGCTCTGTCTGCATCTAGGCATTGAGAAGGCGTTAACAACCCAATACTAATTTTGAAAAGCTCATGAAAAGCATGTGGCAACAGAATAAAATAAAAGATTAAGTGAAAATCAAAAAGTGTTCCATGAAACCTCCGCTTCCTACCTTTAAAGAAGAAAATGTCCACAGGTACCCTGGTGCTATTGTGCTCACTCAACAGCCTCCCGCTGTATTGGGGGCCTCCGGAGGTATGTGCTCTGGCCACCGAGACATATGAGAGTGGCCCCACGCAAGTGAAAAATGGCAGAGTGCATGCCTGTACACAGCCACACACCTGTGGGACACCCTGTGTATTTGACTTTGTTCTTTTCTCGGCTGCAGAAATGCCGTTTGACAAATTCGGTTCCTTTATAAGATCAAACACAGCCATTCATCCCATCTTCCCTCCCCCACTAAAGGAATGCATTCTTCTCTTTTCAAAGCTCTCCTGGAACCAAGCAGAAAGTTTACAACCTGCCGTGGCTCCCCACGGCCCAGGCAATGAGGTCAGCCCCTGGGCCTGGCATTCCAGCAGCTTCCCTGGGCCCTGACTTTCCCTCTCAGACCTCTGCTGTTCCTTTGGAGGGAGAAGAATAAGGATGGAGCTAGTCATGAAAAAGGAGAGATATGGCAGTATTTCCCTAACCTACAAGAAGGTCACTTCTGGACCAACTGAAATTCATCTCATGTGCTGATTACAGGCAATAACAACAGCCTGACGTCTCCTGGTCTCTCAAAACCTTTGTCATCACACACTCTACTTTCTCCCAGGTGCCAGCCCAGATCAGATGCCAAGTTCTGCCCACTTGACTTGCTAAATAGCCCATGCTTTGCTTTCTTGTCTTTATCTTCACTGCTAACACCTAATGTGCATCTCCTGCCAAGAAACCACAACCAACTCTCATCTGACCTCCCCCAACAATTGGTCTCATTGCTCTATTGCAGCAGTTCTCTAAGTGTGGGGCCTGAAGACCCCTGGATGGAGCCCGTGGGTTCTAATTCTTCAGGTGTTTAAGTTTCTTCTGCCACCTTCAGGTGCCCTCTCCCACAAGACTCAGTGACAGCCGGCCCAGCTGATTCTCACCCAATCACTCATGCCACCTTGGCTCTGCTCCTTGTCTCTCAGTCCAGATCATTCCTTGTCCCCTGCCTCTCCATTGAGACACAGCTCATACACCATTAGCCTTTAAACTTTCCCTAATCCCCCAAGCACATGTAGCCTCTCCCCACACAAAAGCCCAATGCACTTTATCACACTTGGCCTCAGATTTTGGATTTTGCTAATTTCCAACTGACTCAACCATATTGTTGTCTCCCAGAGAACTAGCACTGGTTTTTATACAACCTCAGCCCCCGGGAGGAGGTTAGTTACCCAGGTCAATGCCTTGGGCTAAACAGTTGGTTATTAAAAAAAGTTGTGAATGATTTCTAAAATCAGAGTCAGAATGTTGGAGTGGGTATAGCTCTTCCCTAACAATGTGTTTCAATTGTTTGAACCCTTCCTCATTAAAGCTCTTCTCATTTACCCCCCAAAATACCGAAAAATAAACAATCAAAAATTCCCGAGGGGTTCAAACTTAGTCTCATCCCTAACGTAAGCCAGGAATGTACATTTTACTTCATGACTCAATGAACTTTCATGAGCACAGATGATATGTGAGGCAGCATGAGATAAATCAGAGAGGGTCCCTGCTTAAGGACCACAGAGATGACATTCTAGCTGACAAGAAAGAGAAAAGGAAACAGAAAAGGAAAGCAAACAGAAAAAAGGAAAAGAAAGGAAACAAATTTAGCTACAGAAAGCTGTGAAGTACATACAGAAAAGTAGATTTAGTAGGAAGCGGTGGATGGTTGGAGCGCATCATATAGGTAGTTGGTCAAGGGGAAAACACGTCCTCTCTTAGGAGGTGATATCTGAATCAAGACCTGAGGGACAAGACCACAGGAAGATCTGGGGCAGAACATTCCAGAAAAAAGGACCCCGTGTACAAAGGCTCTGGTTTGGGAACAAGTTCGGTGTGTCCGGAAGGAAGACAGCCATGGTCCTGGTGGTGATGCTGGGGTGAGGGGTGGGGTGGGGCACAGAGGATGGAGGGACAGAGAACTAGCTTGAGAAGAGGCATCTTTACTTTTACCACGTTTTACAAAACTTGTCCGTACTTGACAAATCCACGGGCTTTCCTCCCCAGTGAATCTGTGTGTGAAAAATGCTCTGAGGTGTCCAAAGGGAAGAATGAAACATCCAAAGGGGGCAGAAAATTCATGCTGAGAAAGGGAATTACACTTACCATAGGAAACAGCACATATTCTCTGAGGAAGTCCTGAGAATCAAAGTGATTGTAGTCTCCAAAATCAGCTGAAAAGAAGGGAGGGGAGGGGGTCGTATTTATCATAGGAAATTAAAAATGGAATCAAATAAGGTAAAGTTATCCCCATGGTTACTCTTCCCACGTCATCCTACCTCAGCACTGTTGTTAAGTAAAAACAGTGCCAAGATGTATTTGATAGAGAGGCCATGTTTTCTTAGCAATACTGTCATGAAAGTCATGCCTAAGCTATTTAAAAATGGTAAACCAAACCTATATTTATCTGTTTGTTCACTATGTATCAACAATCATCTTAAGAATACCCGCCAAGGGGACTTTCTCCTGCAAGATTCATTTAGAGAACTGAAGCGCCAAACCCATATCCATCTCCTCATATATTTGCAGCTGGAAACTCCCACTGTAAACCACACTTGGCCAGCAACCTGGCAGATCTTTAGAGCTCCTATTACACATCTTCTTCACATGGTACAACATGACAAAACTTCTGTTTTCTCTTGTTTACATCTCACCATGGTATGTTTGAGCCCATGCAAAAATGAGCGCAGTGAGCCCATATCATAAATCCATAAGCACCTTGCTTCTAATCGCACTTGCTCTCAGGAAAAAAAAAAATCAAAGTAGCATGAAATGTTAATTTCACGTAAGAGTTAGCATCAGGTAGAATGGACTCAGGAAACTTTAAGGTAACAAGAGATACAAAAGGTCCAGATGCTCAGGACTAATCACCAAAAGGTGAGGCCTTCAGGAATAGTCAAGATCACGCGCTCTGCTTATTTTCGAGTTTAGTCATCAGTTATCGTATTTCATCGCTGCTCAGATCTGTGTTGACCTGTCTTTCTGACTGCCAAATAAGGGCTCTCAGGAAGATGATTTTACAAATATTATAGCCAGCAGAGGTTTCATCAGATAGAACAGCTTCGAGGACCCAATGAGAAAGGGATCCAGGGTTAAGTTCACCAACTTCCTGCAGCCTGTAAGCTATCTCCAGGGTCCCCCCATATCCAGGATGCCTGCAGTAAGCCAATGGGTGAAGAATGAGGGTGGGAGGGTGGGGAGTAAATAAAGTAAACAGAAAAAAGCTTTTTTAAAAAAAGGTCCAATTTGATGATGAGGAACACACTAGACCTTCTTTCTCTTCTCCCTGTTAAGCGTGTCCTTTTGCATTATTTTACTGAACTTTGTTATCATCACTGACTGTTCCATTGTTCTGGGTGGGCACTGTCTCCTTCTTTTCCAGTGTTTAAGTGGACAGTTGGGCTACACCATATTTTCTGTCCTTCCATCTGCAGGGTAACAACAGAAGCTAACCGCTAAGAGCAACTGTCCAGCCAACAAAAATGGCCAAGCAGCTGATACTCCAGGATGAACAAGGTCAAGGCCAAGCTGCCTCTTTAGAACCTGTAGACCCCAAAAAGACTCCACTGCAGTTCAGAGTTCGGGACGAAAAGTTCAGCTCACAGCTTCTAAAAGAACGGCCCACACAGCAAGGCCTCAGGACTGGCAGGCTGGCCTGTGGACGTGAACTGATTTTTAAAGAAAATGATGACTGCAAGGGAAGCCACACGTTTCTGTTCAAAAAATCATACGTTCACCTTCTTGTTTTGAATATAACTAAAGACAATGAAGCCCCCACTCAATAAAAAGTAATGCATAAATATATGTAAAGTATATGACATGTTACATAAATGTATGTAAAATATATGTAACAATTTAAAGATGAAAAATAGCTGTCTGAAGTGCAGGGAATATAGACAATGGTACTGTAATAGCAATGTGTGGTGTCAAATGGGTTGTAGACTTGTTGGGGCTCTCACTTTGTGAGGTGTGTAAATGTCTTATCATTGTATTGTTTTATATACCTAAAACTAGTAATAATTAAAAAAAATAGCTGTCTGATAAATCTCAATAGGAGAGGTTGAAAGATAAATTTAGTCCCATACAAGTTTGCTATTTCACATTACAACTGTGCATTTTAAATCTATCTCTTTAACTGTGTAAGAATAAATTCTACTATAACGTTTAAAGCCATCACACTGGAAATGGATGCGAAAGTCACCTAGTCAGTCATAGCATGAAGCCACAGAATGTGACCACCTTGGAGAATGGGATAATTCTCAGAAAATGTTCCACTGACCCTGAAATGTCATTTTAATTAATGGGAGGACGAAAGCTGGTATTCCTTCAAAATTATACAAGCATGAGCCACGTGCAAGCAGCTCCTAGAATTCCACCCTCCTGCCGCTAAAACCGCCAACTCCACATTTTGGACACAGGAGGCCCTGGGCCGTGGCCGCCTCTTACCTTGCACGGCTAAGCCGGCCAGCCGAACCACCTGCTCCACCGTGCAGCGTAATCGCCCTTCAAGCACATCTTTTTTGACTTGCAGGTAATACTGATATCTATTCATGGGGATACAGGAAGAGATAACTTTAAAAACACATTAACTTGGAATACAGTCCCACCACATCGGTGTCTCTAGATGTAAAACCATGTGTCCACAGCGGGACGCACAGGTGAGGCTGAGAAAGGTCGGCTCTCTAAAAGACGGACAGTGACCTCTGCCTGTGTTTGTCTTTGTTTGATGTGGCAGGTGCCACATCCTGTTCACTCTGGGTCTGAGAGCATGCTTACCAAATCATTCCATTGTGTGGCTGGCAGGATGAGCGGCTGATAAGGACCAGTTCTTCCTAACAGAGACCATGATTGAAAACACCCCTCCACACCTGGACCCCCACAGCAACACAGCTGCCAAAGCTACCGTCAGCAGTGCGCATTCCTGCAAAAACTCTGCAAACACACCAGTTTTTAAACTCAGAAGTTAGGGAGAGTGATCACAAACAGGCCAGACATTTGGAATTCTGCTAGCGGGCAGAATAAACCTCTTCAAAGCCAGGCTCACCTTACAGATCTGTGACTCACAAAACCTAATCTCATGCAATACTGAGCCTTCCAACCCGAAGTTAATTCTCAAACCAACGAGGTACAGATGACAGACAGAAGGTGCCCATGTACAACATCAAAACTCAGACCAGGGGGAAGCTGGGATGGCTCAATGGGTTAAGCACTCACTTTGCAGCCCCAGGGACCGAGGATCGAATCCCAGCCCCGGCCCATGTGGATCCATATGCTGAACTGCAGGGTGCTTCCCATGTGGGAGGCCCCCAGCCCAGCTCCTGCCCTGCATGGCCCCCGCCCAACTGTGTCGAATGAAACCATGTCGAAAGCTATTGATGCACAACTGTGGAGACTGTTCTGGGCCCTCTCCCTTCTCTCTGTCTCTCTCTGTCTCTGTCAAAAACATTAAATTAATCTTAAAAAAAAACAACAAAAAAAAGATTAAAAAAGAAACAAAAACAAACTCAGACCAGGCCACTGTTCTCAGAGCTCATACAATGTATTGTTTCTTTGCCAAGAAAATGATGCTCTCAGAGTTACTTAAATATTTAAAAATCTCCTTACCCCAAGCCTTGATTTCCCAGGGCTCCGCTTCCTTTGACCACGAGCCTGAAATGCTCACCTCCATAAGCGGCAGTCTTCCAGCATTAAGTCCTGGCAAACGCTAACAACTTTTTTGCTCCTGGTAACTATAATGCACTACTTTTTCTTAACTTTGACCACGAGTCAAGGGAACTCTGAAGTGACCCCAAGTCCCATTCCTTTGGAGAGAGGCAATGGACACCGAAGCTAATTTTCGCTGGCTCTAGTATCACGAATATCCTGACATAGTGACCCAATGCCTGTCTGAGGGAAAAGGAACATACGGTAGTCTACTGTTTCTCTCCCCTCGGGTCTACTGGACAGGGAAAGATGGCCATGTCAGTTTCTGTACTCAAATCAGAAGGATGAACACTGGGAGTTATTTAAAAATATATGTATTTTTTTTAGTCAAACTTAATATGTCATAGAAAAACAACCTATTTTTCCTACTCCTAGCCTTTCACCTACATTGAATCCATACTTTTACCTCCTGTCCATGTCATCTGGCTAAATCGATTAAGGTCTAGAACACACGTATGAAGCACTTTCTGTTGTTTAAGTTG
Organism: Craseonycteris thonglongyai; assembly: GCA_004027555.1. Taxonomy (NCBI): domain Eukaryota; kingdom Metazoa; phylum Chordata; class Mammalia; order Chiroptera; family Craseonycteridae; genus Craseonycteris; species Craseonycteris thonglongyai. The sequence continues at coordinate 64,206 of PVKE010001921.1, forward strand.
GCTGTGAGCCAAGGGCATCCTGGAGACACCTGCGATCGTCTCGGCCATGGGGGACGTTCATCATCGCTTAGGCAACTGCTGCCATGTTTCTCGGTCTTTTTAAAAACCAACGAGTGACACATTTTGAAAGCGGTCCTCCTGGCATTATCTGCCATAGCTGGAGACTTTACTTGTCCCCTTGGAAGTAAAAGTGATCAGCCGATACCTCTGGGAACAGACCACCAACTAATTAATCGACAGGGCCCAGCAAAACAACACATCTAGTGTTCTTCCTCTGCGGATCCCACCTTCCAGCTACATCTATTGCTTCTCTAAGGCATGAGCAAGTTCTAGTGCAGACCCACCCACCCTAGGCCACAGCACATGCCGACCCACTAGATTGTCCCTGGTCCCTTAGGTTGGAGGCAGGCTTGTCCTGGGACACAAACCAAGAAGCTGAAGGACGCAGAGCCCTTTCCTGGACGCTGTCCAGACTCCGAGAGACTCGGAGCAGTGTTAATGATACGGTGCAACCAGCGCATGAGACCGTGACGGTTACGACAGGCGCTCCCTAGCAGCAAGGCCAAAATCTGGAGCACTCTAAAAAGCGTCTGCTATCTTTTTGCTCAAAGGGCACTTTTACAAAATATGACCCTCCCACCCTAGACCAAGATGAAATTAGAAAATAGGAGCTGAAACTCTATTTCTAGAGTGTCTGGTTTCTGCTTATTTTTTATTAGCAATTCGATTCCTACAGCAGGAACATACAACAGCGAGTCCTGTTTTGGAAACGTGCAATTTCATGGCAGTATACCCCACCCTGTCACAGTACTGGGTGGAGGGGAAAGGAAAAAAAAATACCTCATCCTCGTGCCAGGAAAGTCAGTATTTGCCAACTTTCCGAAAGGATCCTCTTTGAAAACCCAATCTCACAAGGAAAACGTTTTAATAGTTTTCATATTCAAAGGCCTGGGAACCATCTGCCAGCTGAGGTCTAAAGAGGTTGGCGGTTAGGATTCCGCGCTTCCTCCAAGCACCAGGGGACACAATTTATGCTTGATGAATAAAGGTAAGAATTCTGTCGAAGTTGTTTTGTTTTGCTTTGAGTCCATAGCAAGCTTGCCTAACCTGTGGCCCATGGGCCGCATGCAGCCCAGGACGGCTCTGAACGCAGTCCAACCTAAATTCATAAACTTTCTTAAACTATTATGATATATTTTTCACATATATTTTTTAAAGCTCATCCGTTATCATTAGTGTTAGGTGTATTTTATGTGTGGCCCAAGACAATTCTTCTTCCAATGTGGCCCAGGGAAGCTACAAGGTTGGAAACCCTTGGTCTACAGAAATTAATCTATAGATTAAATGCAGGTTTCCCTGGGAAGCCTGATAACGATATGAAACGTTACTACCAGAACCTGACAGACACTGTGAATGAACGAGTCTTGGTAAGTCCCATCTATCTGGAATATTTCTATCCAATCTCAAGAATATAAGTGAGTTTTTCCATGTCCCCTTCCTCCCTTGTAGATTCTAAAAAGGAAGTTTAAAAAAAATTATAACTAGGGCAAACTAATAAAGCCTTCAAGACCTCTGACAGTGGTATCAGAAAACCAAATATCACCCATAACATTATCCTCAACATTTAGATATAGTGCTGAAGTCTTTACTCTCACTTTTTAATTCACATCTGAGGAATTTATCTAAGCACTTATGCAACTGTGTTTCCCTTACAAGTCTGTTATTGCCTCTCAGACTGAGAAAGTGCACGTGGCGTTCTGACACCTGTGGACGGTACAATACACACAGAGCCACAAATCAGACAGGAGGAGTGCAGAGGCGGAGAGCACATGCAGCCTCTAAAAGATTCCCTCACTCCTCCTCCAAGCGAAACTGCCATCCCAAGTCCATTTCAGCAGAAGGGCCTCACACAGTAAACAGCCAAGAAAACATGGAAGCCTTAAGATCTGAGTTCCGTTATGCGTCTAAGGATTCAGCATCCTGGGCCTAAATCACGGAAGGGTGGGTGACACGGGAGGGGGTAGGGACACTCTTACTGCTTCAAATATTTGCTGCTACTCCCCTCTGGGGCCTCCCCTCTGAGAGGGTCATACCTGCCTCCCTCACTAACTCTGCAACTGAAGGAAAATGCTTCTTCATAGTTAAAAACAGGCTAGCGAAACCCTGTGTCAGCTGTAAGTATGGACCTGCGATATCACTGCTATCTTCGGACAGCTCTGTCTGCCTTTCCCTCCTCTGTAGTTCATGGTCAATCAAACCAACTTATCTTCTCCCACATGCATGGTCAGTAGGGATGTGACAATTTAGAGAGGTGTGGCGTAGCCTTAGACACCTGGGGTCTGTGAAGCCTTTCCACAAAACTCCTGGGGAAGGAGGACTAGACATGGGGTGGGAACTTGCTGTTTTGTCATAGATATTAAGAAAAGGCTAAGACACCAAATACCCTGCCCTCGCTAGAAAATGTCCTTTGCACTATTAGAAGACTCTTGCTGGAATGTACTAGCCCCCAGCTATTCTGAGCTAGTGCTGTATGTGCCATTAGTACTGCTTTCTGGTTGATATTCTATTGGGCAAAGAAGAAACGAATGTACAAGTTACTATAAAAGACAAAAATAAAAGATGGGGAGGGGAGAGCTGAGGACAAGCTGTCCTAGAATCCTGGGGCACAGGTCAGCAATGAAGCGTAATTTTAACTCTTAGATGGACAGAAATACCAACAAAAGAGGGAGAACACATTCCGGTCATTCCAAAGGGTGTTTCACAGCTGTAAACACCGATAATGGGTGGGGGTGGGGGTTGGGGACACCCAGCTCTCCACCTGCCAGGACCAGATAAACAGTACGCACACAGGCACCCCACCCAGTAAACTGGACGGCCTCCCTCTCTCTGGCCCTTCCTCCTCAGAACCCCCGAGAAGATTTTTAGTTTACAATTCTTTAGGTCTAATAACATGTTTGGTACCTGGGCCAGGCACTATCTACAAGCTTTTATATTTAATGAATGTTCAAGTTGACGGGCCATAGAAACTGCTTCACCAAGCAGACTTCAAAGCCAGCACTCTTGCAACGATGCAAAATCAAAATAACCCAACAGAAGGGGGAAAAAAAAGGAAAGGGCTAAAACCATAACTCGACAAAGATCACCTTAAAAGGGAAAGTTTTCCTTCTGGCCTTTTATCACACCACAAGCCAACACATGTGTGCGTGTGTGAAAATACAGACACGGCAGTCTAAGCAAACACATACAGGCAAGACAATCTTGGCAAAAGTTCAGCTCCAGGGGTTTTCAGCACTCGTCGATCGGTACCCCACTTTCCAGAGACACCTAACTTCTCCCTGAGACTCTTTAAGTTTCAGTGAGTCAAACGACTACAATCCCTTCCTAAAAAGGATGATGTTTGTTTAAATACACATAAATACACACAGGCCTTAACTACTAGTGAAAAAAAAGGGCCAGGGACAGCAAGGTGTTGCAAAAGAGAAAAGCATGCCCCGACCTGATCCTGGCTTTCTGCTCTTGAACTCTTGCATTAATTATAACAAATTACAGGGAACCCAAGTATAGTTTAGAAGTATGATAAACTCCCTAATAATAGCCTATAATTTAATCAGAGGTTCTCTTTAAAAAAGAAAAAACTCATTCTCTACAATACATCACAGAGGGAGAGAGAATACCCTGACCCTCCTTCGTTCTGTCTGTCTGTCCCATTCTGTGCTATGGGGTACAGATTGTGTTGCAGCAATCCCATCGATAGGATTGAAAAGAACCAGTGAGTTTCAGGCTGTGGGCTGTGATGCTCCGAGCTAGGGGAACTGGTAACAGAAGTAGAAATACCTCAAAAGAAAACACTGTCCTAAAGTGTGATGTTCAATTAGAATCCCAGTCTGTTTCGCTCTGTCTTAAAAATCTCCAATGACCTAGAAGAGTTTGGCAGTTCCTCAAAAAGAGAACTAAGGTGTTACCAACGACCCAGCAACCCCATGCCTGGGTATATACCCCCAAGAATTGAGAAAGTCACACAGCAACTCGTACACAAACAGCAACAGGCTCATAATAGAAAAAAGAGCAAAGAATCCAAATGTCCACCAACTTATGAACAGATAAACACATGTGGTCTATCCATACAATATGTTATTTAGCCATAAAAAGGAATGAGGTATGGCTACAAGCAACATGAATGAATTCTGAAAATATTGTGCCAAGAGAAAGAAGACAAGACCCATAAAGCCACCCAGTGCATGATTTCACTTAGACGAAATGTCCAGAAGAGGCAAAGCCATACCCACGAAGTAGACAAGTGGCATCCAGACGCTAGTGGCAGGCGGGAGGGGAGACGCCTGCTAACATCCTGAAACTAGACAGTCGCGAAGGTTGCACAACTCTGCGAACATATTAAAAACCACTGAATTGTATACTTTAAAATGGTGAATGTTTGGTGAAGTATCTCAACAGAACAAAATGAAACATCACATCCAAGAGCCCTCATCAGGGAAAAGTTCAACCTCCTGAGACAGCACACCAAGCATTTCACCATCCAGTCTGAACAACCTTGCTTTCTACTTCCTGTCTCATATACACCATTGGCTGGAGCTGTCATAAACTGACTGTGCTTCCCAATGCCTGCTGCGCTCTCTCCTGCCTCCTCACGGTCTCCTCTGTCTGGATGCTCTTGCCTGTCCTCCATTTGGAGGATCATCTGCTCATCCTTTAAAGCTCAGCTGCAATTGATCTCCTTTCCTAAAGCTTCCCAAACCCTTTCAACCAGTTAATGGATCCCTCTCCCAGCCCCCACCTACTTCACCCAGGCCGCTCCTGTATCATCAGCACCACCCCCACCCCACTGGGACCTCCTCACAGCTTGGGGACTGGGTCTTACCACTTAACGTCAGTGCCTGGTACCAACTAGACACTCAATAAACATTTCTGAGTAGATGAAATACTGATAGAGAAACAAAGAGGAAGAGGCAGAGAGAGAGAGGGGGGAATACTCATCACCTCCTAGTACAATTATTAGACGTTATTTCTGGAAAGAGGCCCCTAAAAGTTTCAGAAATGTAACCCACCACACATCAAGCAAGACGCTTTAAGAAACTTTCTTTTTAGACAAAGAAAAAGGGGAAAAAAACAAAAAACAAAAAGAAAAGCACTCCTTCAAAGACCTAGAATAACCAACACAATATTGAAGAACAAAGTTGGAATAATGACACTATCTGACTTCAAGACTTATTATAAAGCTACAATAATCAAGACAGTGTGGTGTTAACAAAAGAACAGGCAAAGAGATTGGAGAGCCCAGATCTAGGTCCCCATAAATATTGTCAGCTGATCAGTGACACAGGAACAAAGGCAGTACAATGAAACCAAGACAGTCTCTTCATCAAGTGGTGATGCAACAACTGTGAACTCACAGGTAGGAAAATGAATCTAGACACAGACCTTATACCCTTCATAAAAATTAACTCAAAGTAGATGACAGACCTAAATGCAAAACCACAAAATCCTCCTAGAGGACACAGGAGAAATTCTGGGTGACTCTGAGTGTAGCCGTGACTTTTCAGATACAGTATCAAAGACACAATCCATGAAAGAAATAACTGATAAACTGGACTTCCTTAAAACTTCTGCTCTGCCCAAGGCGATATCAAGAGAACTGGAAGACAAGCCACAGACTGGAAAAAAAAATTGCAAAAGACACGTATGATGAAGGATGGACGGACCCAAAATATACAAAGAACCCTTAAAACCCAACAATAAGAAAACAAATAAGCCAAATTTAAAAATGGGCCAAAGACCAGAACAGATACTTCACCAGAGAAGATAAGTAGATGGCAAATAAACACAAGAAAAAATGTTCTACACTATATGTCATCAAAGAAATGCAAATTATAACAGTGAAATTTCTCTACACAGCTATGAGAAAGCCCAAAACCCAGAACCCTGACAACACCAAATGCTGATGAGGACGTGGAGCAGCAGGAACACGCATTCATCGCTGAAGGGAATGGAAAATGGTCCAGCCACTTCGGGGAGGAAGGCTGATGGTTTCTTACCAAAGGAAACACACTATCACCATATGATCCAGCTCCTTGGTATTTACCCCAAGGAGCTGAAACCATTATGTCCGCACAAAACCTACACATTGGTGTTCACAGCAGCTTCATTTATAATTTCCAAAACTTGGGAAGCAACCAGGATGCCCTTCAGTGGATGAATAGATAAATAAACTCTGATACATCCACACAATCCAATACTACTCAGTGATAAAAAGAAATGTGCTATCAAGCCATGGAAAGACAGAGAGGAGCCTTAAATGCATATTACGAAGTGAAAGAAGCCAATCTGAAAAGGCGACATACTGTAGGGTTCCAACTATATGACATTCTGGAAAAGGCAAAACTGTGGGGACAGCACAAAGAGCAGTGGTTGTCAGGGGTTGGAGGAAGGAGAAAGGGATGAAGGCAGAGCACAGAGGACATTTGTTCAAACCCATAGACTGCACAACACCAAGAGTGAGCCCTACAGTGAACCATGGACTTGGCCTGATTATGATAAGTCCATGTAGGTTCACCCGTGGTAGAAATTCTCATGCATGATGTTGATAATGGGGGAGGCTATGCATGTGTGGGGGTAGGGGGTACATGAGAAATCTATAGCTCTCCCTAAATTTCATTAACCTAAAACTACTCTAAAACAAAACAAAACAAAAACAAAAACAAAAACCTGTTTACTCGTAAATGACTGACTTGGGAACTGCTCTCTGAGCTACCAAGCAGCTAAGAAGGAACTCAGGGATAAATCGCAGTCAAGGACCAGCATCAAAGAAATCCTCGGGGGGAAGCCGGGATGGCTCAGTGGGTTAAGTGCTCACTTTGCAGCACAGGGGACCAGGGCTTGAATCCCGGCCCCGGCCCGTGCGGACCCATATGCTGAACTGGGAGCTCCCCCAGTTCAGTTCTCTCTGTCTCTGTATCTCTATCTCTCTCTCTCTATCTCTCTCTCTCTCTCTCTCTCTCTGTCCAAAATAAATAAATAAATATATATATATATTTAGAAGAAAAAAAAAGAAACCCTCGGGGTAGGCGAGAGGAGCTCAAACCAAGGACAAGCAAGGTTCCGTGCGGGCGAGCACGGCCGAGACCATTCCTCTACACTGCCCTGTACAAGACGGAGCCATCCCACTCTTACACTAGGAATAAATATGTCTTCATTCATCAGCTCAAACCACACCCCTGCCTGCCCTGAAAATCATGTGTTCATTATATTACCTACAACTCTGACACGGAGGGGCAAAGGGAGCTTAAAAGACGTCTGACTGCTCGCTGACTCAACTGCCTCAAGATCTGTCTTCCTGGTCAAGAGCCAGGTTCGTGGCTAAAAACTTCACATAATAGCCTTCAAAATTTGCTGAGCTGGCAGATGCAAGAGCAGTACTACTGTCAGCAATACGGCTGGTGTGAAGGAGGAAATAAAGATCAAGGACTTTGACCATCTCTGCAGACTGGTGTGAGTTCTTCCCTGTTGATTCCTCATTAAAGGCAGTCTGTCCATTCTCACAAGTGAAAAGCTGCTAAAAGAAGCCACTTCTGTTCTTGACGTCCTAGAAATGAGCAGGAAACACTACTTACAGGTTTAATAAAAGTTTGATGAGGGAATAATGGGATGAAAGTCATCAATTCATTATATATCCCTGGAGACGATGTAGAAAAAGAAGTTCCCAGCCTATATCAAGTCAGGCGGCTGGACACACAGGCTATCTGATCACTGCTCGTGACCAGGAAACTGTGTGTGGATGGAGGTGAATGCAGACACCACTGGGTACTAGGACTCCAGCTTCCCCAAGCCAGTGTCCTCCCATCAAAGCAGGACAGCACTAAGAGGAGGCCTTCAGCCCTCACAACTGGCATGTGCTAGTCCACCCAACTTCTACACACCTACTGGACTCAAAAACAACAACCACCTAAGATTCTCCATTAGCCAAACGGCAAGTGACTAGGCAGGCCAAGGGAACACCATCCAGGTGTGAGATCGCCAGTCTGAGGTAAATGGTGGAAGGGAGGGGAGCCATCTGTCTTTGACTGTGATGTTTTCCTATTGACAGGGATGGGCTGAGACTCCTTCAGCTGTCTCCGCACTCCGATGCCTCAGGACTCCATATGAACAACACCGTCTACACCTTTCTCTCCGGCCTCTCTGTCTCCGGAACCATGACCCCACCCAAGGTTTTTCCCTTACTAAGAGCCAGGTCTACTTTTACACACTGGCTGCCGTTTTTACTTCTTAGCCAATCAAAGCTGTAAATGTTTTTCATCACTGGGCTTTTTAGGCGTTTGTGCTTGAACTCTGCAGATGCCCACGAATCCCAAGCTCTCTTAAGTCACTGCATGCACATTTTCTCATCGTCAGCTTTAAAATACCTGAGGACTGAAAGAAGGACCCATATCAGAAGTATATGTTCAAACATGGACAGAAAGAAGAAAACACACAGCTGAATGAGGATGTTCATCAGAAATAGCAGAATAGCTAATGTTTCGACCCAGAGGTCAGAACTATAGGCCATACATTGAGATCCTGCTGGATGACCTTAATTTTCATAGTGTGGGGCTATAATGGGACAAGTCCCCACCTCATCGCACCCCGCCTTCTACCTGACCAGTAAGTCCAAGTTCAACCCCTCTCCCATTATAGCACTTCAGTAGCACAGATTTTACATATTTCTAATGATGACAAGCCTCACTCATCTCTTATAAGCCCATTCGTCCTTGAGAGCACAGACCACTCCTTTGTTCAGTAATTCACAGACCTTGGTAACTATGCAAAAAACATTATGACATTTACTGACTCAGAGAATCCCCCCAGGCAGGTAACGAGGAATGCTTTTTTGGAAGTTAGCCACCCAAGTAGTTGCATAAAACAACACTGAACTCAGCAGGATAAAAAAAAAGAAAGAAAAAGCTCCTCACACACCTAAACTCCAAGTATTGCATAATAGAAAGCCTTTATCCAGCCACTGTATTGGAACAACTCACTCTACTCTCTGAGTTCCTTTAACATATTGATTAGGCAATCTGTTCAATATGTATATCTGTTTTTTGTTTCCTTGGCTATTTAAAAAGCATCTTTGTTCATCTCTATATTTCCACTCAACAGCTAGTATACAGTAGGTATCACCTATGCATTTACATTAGTATAACTTACATTACCAAGATGTCATAGCGGCCATATATGAGGTGGCCTTATCTACAGCCAGTTAATTACAGACTGGTTAAATGCACTATACGCTGTTCCTAGGTAGGGTGACTAGACGTCCCGTTTTAAATGGGACAGAAAACAACGGTACTGTCCCATTTCAAATGGTACGTACAGCCAGCCTAGTCTCACTGGGCTAAATTCATGATGTCAGTAGGCTGATCAAACAGACCATTTGCAACGGGACAGTACCGCTGGTTTTCTGTCCCGTTTAAAATGGTACGCCTGGCCAGCCTATTCCTAGAGCACTCTGAAAGAAAGAATGAACACACACCACATGTCTGTCAAAAGACTTCTTCTCCACCACTGAAATTATAATAAATTTTTCTAAACGTTAAAAAACCAGAAGATTCCAATAATCCTTAATAACAGTGCTGTCCATTCCTATAGCTGTTTTCCAAGTGTTTTCATGTGTCATATTTCATGCCATATCATTGTCACAAGCATCCTTTAAGAGTCACTACAATTTCTCACTTACCCTTGAGGAAATGGAGACTCAGAGAGGCAAGGAGACTCCCCAAGTCCTCTGACTTCATGGTCAAGGGCTCTGTCACTACAACTTTGCGCCTGTGGAGCCACCTGGCACCTTGGCAGTTTCTATTAAGTCTGGAGCATAAAAATCTCAAAGGAAAAATTGGAAGGGAGAAAAAAAACGACAGAAGGCTGTAAACACATTCCCCCATGGGTCCATTGACCCGATCCTGACTTTTTTACTGCTGGAAATGAACACTTGTCTTCTGCAGCATCTTCCAAAGCAGCCGAGGAGATCAAGGGTAGACCCAACTGTCAAAGATAAAATACCAAACCAGCAAGCGTCGCGCTGCCCCAGAAGCCAGCATCTTCCGAAGTTGTGATTTCTGCCAAAATTGTGCTTGATATTTTCAGGCATGGAAATATCCCTACAATTCTTCCTTCCAAACCTCTTCTGGGGCTTTAGGGTTAAAAGACTGGATCCGTCTTTTGTTGAATGCAGCTTAAAAATACTCTGCGATGTCCTTTCTTCTTTTAGAGTTGTAGTTTTCTAACTGTCCCTGTCTCACAGGCAATCTTTTACAACCTGTAACATGAGTAAACTTTAAGGAAGACAGTGCAAGTTCCCAGAGAAGAAATTAATGACCTACAGTAACAACAGACTGCACACAGGTGGAAAGAAGCCCACAGGTTAGGTACAGGGATAAGGAAGGCGTATGGTCAAGCAGAGAACTGTAAGTCCCACATCGGGAAAAAGTCCTCCTTTCTTCTATTCTACAGAGAAGGCTGCTATCAACGCATTCCTCCTTTTTATTCTATGTTTAAGAATTTTAAAGCATCTCATTAGAAACCAGAACAGGAATACATTAAATGCCTCTTTAGAAACCAAAAACACAGAGGCATAAAACCAAGGGTACCAGTTCTGGACACTCAGTGGCAGCCCCGGCCCGCACGGTAGGGATAAGGCCATGCTTAGAGAGCAGGATTCCTACAGAGATACTAGGTAGGTACTCAAACTCCTCCTTAGCCAAATGCTCAGGCGGCGTCTCCTAAAAATTGTGAATGCAGAAAATATACGTCCTCCTGTTCATGGAACCGGCACAAAATCTACTGGTTAGAATCACTATAAAAGTTGTCAAATTCTATTCTAATATTACTATAATGATTTCTTAACCTCTTACAGTACTTTTATTTAAAAACTAAACCAATTTAAACCCAATGTACTGGTAAAATATTAGAAATGTATGAGTAAATATATTCGGTTGTTTATTCATCCATTCTGAGACCCTGGGCAGCTGCTCTGCCCATCTGCGAGGCCCCGTGGCCAGATCGGCCTTACCCGGTGTCCTGGAACCCACCTGTCCACCTCTGCACAGTACACAGGGGCAGCCTGAGCTCTCTGGATGGGATCTGCTTCCCTGTGTAAGGCAGGGGTGAGGGGGAAATACAGCTGTACGATGACAACAAATTCGGTTTTTGCCACTCCATTTTTGGGAAGTACCGAAGAGAATAAAGGACAAATCTGAAGTTATCGTCAATGATATCAAACCCCTTATCTTTTGGGTTATTTTAATTGTTGGAACTCAAATGCCAGTACCAGATTCAAACTCAATAGTTTCTACCGGTACTAAAACAGGGTTTTACAGTGATTTGGTGATACTGTGATGTGGCAACTTGGCTAAGAAGGACTACATTTCCCAGAATGCTCTTCCCTGTATGCTTCCAGTTAGGGAGGATCAGGATTGATTCTTCTACAGGTGACTGATGCCTACCTACACAGCTTCCTGAGGAATGCAGTAACTTCTCGCTACCTTCTAGTATATCATTTTCATTAAAAAAAAAAAAAAAAGCGACGTGAATACCTACTATGTGTTAAATACAGTGAAAAGTGCTTTCTGAATTAATTCTTACTACAACTATGCTAGTTTCATCTCCTGATTGATTACAAGACAGAAGCTGAGTTTTAGAAGTTTGTAGAGCCTGATTTCAAACAAACAAACAAACAAACAAATACTGAGAGCTAGGTCTTCTGACTTACAGTCTGTGCTCCTATTGTGGCAGAGTTTTACTTTGAACTACATCTTATTTCCAGCTATTAATTTCCTTGAAGAGCAGACCAAATACCAGTTCTTTGCTGATTCCGTCCATCATCCACTATATAAATCACAGTCTGGCAGTTACATAACTTGCATTCCGATTTCCCCATCACTTGCATTCATCTTTTCACATCTGGTCATTTATTTCAAGGATCCAAATCACTAACCTTTTCAGGTTTTTCTTAGAGCCACGGGGTTTCTTTTTTTTGTTATCACTGTTTAATAGTCTTCTGACTATCTTCTTCAGAATCTTTGTCCTGGTCAAAAATGAGTGTTTCTAACATTTTGTCATCTCCATGATTTGCTAAAAAACAGTACCATATGTCTGACTTGCATTTTAGTTAAACGTAAGTAAAATTTTCTGGGTTTCGCTCTGAAAAAAACCAAAACATGTTTTTATGCCGGCGACACCTGGACTCACCCTCTCCCACTACAGGCACAAGAATGACAGGCTGACCTTGAAAGAGAGTTCGGCTAAAACACGTTGCCACACGTCCCCACTATGATGACTCCTCCTCTACTTTCCCAAACCACTCCAGAAAGCAGTATCATTATTTCATAGTCACACCTGGTAACTGAACACTTGCTGACATCTTTGTACTATTTCCAGTGTCTCAATTTTCCATTCTTCTGAAGGGGCTTAGTGTCATGTGAAAGCCTGGCATTTTCACTATGTGCCAGGGCTGCAGATCACTGATAAAAATGGTCAAAAAAACGCATCTTGGTTCCAATCTCTACATAATGCTCACTATTGAAATGAACTCCAGTCAAAGAAGTGCCTATTTTCCTTTACGCTTTGTTTCTTCTGTCTGAACTACTTCCTTCCCTTTGACAAAAGCGAGCATCCCATCCATCCAATTCCACAGTGTGTTTTGGCCACTGCAGGATGAGGGAGGGAAGCTGGGCTTTAAAGTCTTGTTGGAAGTTCAAATCCATCCTATCCAGGGGTTCTCTCATGTTGGCAGGCTGGTTCCCCTAAAAACCATTCCAGTACCAGCTTAAGAGCCAGACTTCTGTCTCTACGCAGCTGTGTGGTGACGGGCAAAATCCCTTTATCTCTCTGGTTCACAATTTCTTCATTTGGAAAATAGAGCAACAGGCCCCTGGAATCTGTGATGTTTCATGTCCAAATAGAAAAACTATGACCCTGGTAATGCTCAAGCTATCTTGATAGACAGCAAACTGTACTTTTCCCAACAGACTATCTTTGTTTAAGATTTGGATGATGTTTTTGTTTGTTTGTTTTTTGTTTGTTTTTTTGGCCTCCAGGCCATTTGGCAATTTTCTGATGGCTACAGAGATGTAACCAGAGATGATGCAGATGTTCAAAGCAATAAAGAGAGTAAATGTGGAAAATCTCGAGCCATGTCTCCACAACAAAGTACAAGGATGTGTCATCTAGCATCGTGGAGTGATCTTAGACGGACACAAAGTTTTCAAATGAGGACTTAAGGGAAATAATAGTCTCACGTCCAGCTGCACCATCCACAGGCTCTTGTAAGTAGGTGGCTGACGCGTTAAGACAGCTGGGCACTGAGTGGCATGAATCTGACAGGACCAATGAGGAGAGATGGGTTGATCCAGTAGTGAGACGCACTCAAGTTACACGAAAATGCCTGGATCAGCAGTCACAACCTGAATGTCTACAGGGACAGGGACTGAAACACCAAGAGTCAGGAAACTGGGGCAAACTAGACAGTATATGCCTATCTGTAAGGCATCCCAACTCAGTTCTTTAAAAAACAGTCCAAGTGAAACAGAACCCACCAACAGATGGGAATCAGCCCTCATGGGACCAGTTTACAATCTCACAGGTACTTTACAGGAACTTCAGCCCTCTGGATTTCTGTGCTGACACATCAATAGAAACTATTAATAAATTCCTTGTTACTCTGGTAAAGTTGGGGCAGGGGGTAGTATTTCCCTGGCAAAGTAAGATCGAAGAGTCAATGTATTTAAGGGATAAAACCTCCATTTGTGAGTAATAAAACATTTATTAGAAAAAAAAAACACACACACAAAAACCAATCCTTTTTTAGAGATGAATAATACTGCCCACTTCACAGGATCCCAGTGAGGACTGAAAGTCACTTAGGATACTCAGAGCAGTACCTCACGTAGAATGTGAGCTGCTGTCATTACAATTACACTGCATCAGATGATGAAATGTAAAGGCCATTCTTCCACAGAACCTCGGAGAATTATAACATCCTCAGGCTGGGGAGGATTAGGTCATGTGTTGGGTCAGATAGATAACAACTACACCATAAAGCACAAAACAAAAATTCTGGGCGTTCTAGACCCTGCTGTTGCTCAGATACTGTGAGCCGATTTCATAAGTGAACACAGCACATCTGTCACTTCACTCATCCTTCCCCACCTACTCTGCCCCAACTCAAGATCCCCGCACCGAGATTCCTAAAATAATGTAGAGCAAAGGATTCTAGAACAACCCACCCTCCAAGCCTCCCTCTCTCCTCACGATATTTTAAAAATCCATCATTGACATCATCAACACAACATTCCCAATCCCACCCATGATAACGATTCCCCCTCAAATCCTAAAATTCCTTTCTAAGGAAGGAGATGTCTTTAAAAAATTCATAAAGCATAGCTGGTGTGCTGCGACATAAACAACATCTCTTCCCTTGGCTTCTGCTTGTTTTTCCCATCTCTCCACCCCTCAGCTGAAGGTCAACACCGCTATGTGAAATCACGTTCTATTCAGCTCTTGAAAAAGTAGAATCATCTAATATTTTAATTCATGCTCTACTACGTACCTTTATCATTTCATGGGTCAAATGTTGAATCTTTCTCAGTCTTCTGTTATGTAACATGATAATCATTTGGAATCAATGAATGAACAAATGAATAGGAGAATGGCCGTATCTTTGAAAATCAGGAAATTTGCAAGGATAAAATTAATACCTTTGCTTAAGAAATTATTTTCAAAATGGCTCAACAGAAACACAATTTTTTGTTTTTTTTTTTGAGAGGTTCAGAACAGATCATCAAATAGTAGTAAACATACATTAACCATGATTAAAAAATAATCTTATTTTTTATGTTTCTTTTTTTTAAGTATGCTTTTTCACCTAGTTTTTGTAAAGCTTGCTTTATTAAAGGTTAAATCATACTAAAGTATATGTTGCTTTATAAAGGGTGAAAGTCAGATATCAGATGTATTAAAGAATGCTAACATTCAATGACAGCTCCTTTTGAAACAAATGATGCCTCTCATCTATTTCCATTTGAAATGCTGATTTTTCCCTTCATTTATGGAACACCTACAATGAATAATAATATCAAATGACAGTACTAAAGAACACTGATTTATTTCACTATTTGTTTCCTCTCCCATAACAGGAAAAAAACATTAAAGCAACATACAGATTATGTTTGAGGGTTAACTTTATTCTATTTGTTAACTTCCACTGTTCCAGTGGTAGTGGGTTGCCTACAGAGATAGGCAGCTACCTCTCTGTGTATCTTGCAAGTGATATCTTTTTCCTACGGGGCACAAAAAGACAATAGACAAGCAGCAACATGCATGTGAAAAGCTTGCACAATGAAGCAGCCCTTGTATACTCTTGATTTTATTTAAAAATAAAAATACAGCAAGCTCTCTGTTAACCAGAACTCAAGCAACCATCACTCTCAAGCAACCGGCAAAATGTTTCAGCTCCTGTTCACCAAGAGTCTGTTTATGTTTATCCAGCATTCAACAATTCCCATGGGTGCCTGTTGATTGAGAATCTACTATCTATAAACTTTGCAGCTTTCTCTTCTTTACCTTACAACATAGGGAAATCCTAGCTGAGGACCGAGGAAAGCTAATCAATCAGCTTCCCTAAAGGAACTTAAACTGATTTTATAACAAACAAGTCCCCAGCCGGTAAGATTTTCCAGTAAGTCAGGTCCAGGAGCAGAAATGGTTACCAGGGCCAACACATTCCTGTTTTCATATTTGCATAGATAATGAAAATTTTATTTTCATTCCCCTGCAAGTGCTTTTTTTCTTTATTTACTTTTTCTCTTTGATCACACCCATAACCGTAGACTTGGACCCACCCAGCTAGGCACAACTCATGAGGGTAACCACAAAACAAGCAGAGGTAATGCACACAGGTGGAAGCAGGAGGCTTGCAGTGGGCAGGACCAGCTCCATGATGGGCAGTCCAGTGACAAATAAAAATGCAGGGCCCGCTGTCCAAACATTTATTAAGAATTTTAATAGGCAACGGCAGGGCATGAATACTGGGCCCTGTGCAAGCAACTAACAGGCCCAGAAAGCTAGTTCTGGGGGCCCCTTGTCTGGTTCCCCGACCCCATGAGAAAGCCTGGTCCAGAAAGCAAATTGGGTCAGCAGTGTAACTATCAGGGTAAACTCGAGTAAATCTCCGATAAATCGAACACATGGAAATGAAATAAGCCACTTCGAGACACAGCTCTTTGGGGGAGTAGGGTGAGTGTTGACTAGCAAAATGTCTACGGACTAGGGACTTGATAGATATCTTTATCATTTCATGGGTCAAATGTTGAATCTTTCTCAGCCTTCTGCTAGGGAACACTGACAACCATATGGAATCAATGAATGAGCAAATGAACAACTGAATGGATGAATCTTTGAACATGAAGGAATTCACAAGAATAAAACTAATATTCTTGCTGATTAATGGCAGCTCACAATTTTACCAACGAATCTCCTTTTCGAAAAGAAATTCCTCTCGCCTTCAAGGTTGTTTTATTGGTTACAGACAACCATGTTCCTTTGTCATCTCTTCACACACTAGATTAACCACACAGAGGAATGTTTGAGATTAAACCCTAGTACCAACAGCGTCTTAAAATATCTGGCAGGAGCAACCCTGTCCTCAGTCATCAGAGAGAGAGAAAACAAGTTCCCATTGACCCAGCTAGCACTGGTCAGGAGGCAGATCGGCCATTCTCAGCAAATTATATTACCCACTGGGAATGCACGCTGCCTCTGAAGTCAGGATTGAAGGGAGTCCCTATGTCCCAGCCCACAGGGAAACTCTAAATAGCCATTGAAATGACATTTCAAAATACTAAAAGAATTCAAAGAACCAGAGGAACAAAATACATGGTGTTGTAAAAGGAAATGGAAACATTACCATAATTAAGAGCTTTTAAAAGAGACACTTGAAAGACTACTTTACAATCCGCATTCAAGGCAGATAGTGTGGGTGTCAATGGGGACAGCATCCGTATTTATAAGAAAGGAAAAGTGAAGAAAGCTTACGGTATGTAAGGTATTGGAAGTACATCCTGAAACAGAGCTTTAAAAACAAAATCAAAGCACCATTTTGGCCTTTTTGGGGGGTGTAAGCCCCTCACCTAAGGTGGCTTGGTCCTCAATATGCCACTGGCCCTGAAAAGGGGCCCCTAGCATATCTAAAAATGTAAGAACCTACCTCCCTTGTCATTTATCACCACCTGCAGGGAAAAAAGAAAAAAAGGCATGTACCCTCTTTATGGGGCCTTTTCAATGTAGAATGACACCTTACCAGTGAGCTCTTCCCAGGTGGGAAGTTCATTTAACACTGGAGAATGTCCCCAGACAGATTATTTTCTTAATCCTCCTGTGAGTAATGACTAGCAGTTTAAGCAGGAAGACAGGAACAGAACCTCACAGTCCAGGACTTCAGAGGTGCTGCTATGTGGACAGAAAACACTGAGAGGCGAACCCAGGCAGCCTCAACTGGGCCCCACCGACCAGCAGTTCCCGGCATGTGCACCACAGCGCCCTAAGGTGGCATGGGGAGTGACCGTGCTGGCTACAGCCCTGGTGCCATTAAGAGGGTGATAAGCCCCTCCTGAACAACACACTACAAACGTGTCCTGGAAAAGAGAAAGGCCATCTAACCACATTAGGACAATAAAAAGCTCTTTCACACTAGGCTAACATATATCATCCCACAGGGGATACTGTCAAGACAAACATTCTGGTAAAAGAAAACTGCCCCCAAATTTAAAAATCTTGTGTTCCAACCATGCATGCCATCAGCAACTTAAAACTTTTGAAGTCACTCCTTAAAAATGACTTTTCCATTTAAAAGTTTGCTCTTGAGTATTGGGTGGGGGGAGGGTGGGTAGGAGGGGGACAAAAGAAAAAAAAACAAAAAACTCAAGAGGGACTTTCTCACTGAAGAAAAGCTTAGAAAAGCCCCAGACCTAAACTAAAAGGAGTGACCTTGGCCCCTCGTCTTCTTGGCTTCCCTTTGCTATTATTAAGGATCCTTCTGTTTGACTAAGAATTTCTCTACCTCTTCAGAAGCCATCTTTTTTCTTTCTGTGTCCAGCAAACAAACTGAAAACCATGTGTTTATAACGAGCCTGTTGCTATGCAAATCATTAAAACATATTACAAAAATCTTTCCTTTGAGTCAGAACCTAATCGGGGGAGATGAGCTGCTAGCAGGAGTCCTGTCGTTGGACAGCCAAGCCGGCAGAAAGGCAGATGAGTAGCGAAGCAAAATGGAAATAAATCTGGGTGGCCCCATTCCTTGAGTCATTTTAACCAAGAAACGAACATTTTTAAAGCCTGGGTTTGAAGCAGGCTTAACAAACTCTCTTCTTAATCTGTTTAATTCCTATGGTTTCATGACTCATCCTCCAGCTGTCTACTCATGTGTCCTTTTGACAAGATTTTTCACACTTCTGTAAGACTGTCAAGAGATTTTTCTTTTCCTTTTACATGTACTCTGGCATGTATTCTCCTCTTGGTATCTTTTGTCCTCACATTCAATTATCACCTAAGTCTAGGGTACCAAATGTCCTTTCTACGCCATCATCGTTATCTTGGCCACTTGCCCTCACTTACAAAGAGATTTGTTCTTCAAAAGTCATAGCCAGGAGACGAAATGAGACACAGTACATCAAAATTCATGTCAACAGAAACAGAATGTCTCAATTTTTCTAATTTACAAAATCTGGACTGGATCATCTTAATAAAGTCCATTGCTTTCTTAAAGAGTTTGCAACCAACATTATTCCTGTTGTGTTGTTCCATATACTCTACTACACCCTGCAAGTTTTCAAGGGTGGGATTATCTGAAGATGAGAAATTAAATACATGCCTTTTAAATATATCTTTCTTTTACCCATGTGTCTTAATATATATGGGTTCACACACACCACAAACAAACAACCAGAGAGTGGATTCTAAACCCTTTGTCCTTATTCAGAGAGAAGAAATGGCGGCTCCTGAGTAATGCTACAGAACTTGTTTTACTCTCAAGCTGAAGTAGCCAAACTATCACAAACACGTGTGAGGTACAAACAAGTTTGGTTGGCTCTAGACAAAGGCTTATTTTTTAAGCACAGATGGTTGAAGGCTGGCCTCCTCCAACTGGTTGCCCACAATGAAGGGCAGATCTCTACTTCTAATCTATGCAAATCTCTCACTCTGAGGGCATCACAAAGGCTAACTGTTTTGTGTCTGACGGTGCAGCAGATCCCAGGTGCTCTCAGATGCCAGAGCCCATCGCCTGCCTGAGGTGCCCGGGGACTCGGTAAGAGCAGATGGCTGGGGAGTTAGTCACTCACCCTCCTCCCTCCAGTGAAACATGACTCTGGAATCCCGTCCCACCACTACTGCAGCTCCTTGGCTGTTCTGTCTGGAAGACACTTTCAATATTCAGCTGGGACCCCAAATGCTTCTGAAACCTCCCAAGAAGGCTCAGAAACCCTCCCCACCCCGCAGGAGGCTAAGGCCTGTGGATAGCATTGCTCACCTTCAATGTGGCTCATGTGTTCATCTCTAACATCAAACCCAGAAACCCTAAGCATTTAAAAATGTTATTCTGTCCAAGCCAGGTCTCCTTCATACTCTAACCCATGTGCCTACCACCCAAGTGGGCCTCACTGGATCACATCTGAGTCATCCCTAGTGACCCTCAACCTTCCCAGGTGCATGTTCCTCCCTTTTTCTTTCCTTTCTTCCTCTATACATGATTCTTTCTTTACTGACAATACTTTTCTCTCTTATTTCTCCATCTCCGCAGATTAAGTCTTTGACTTGGTCTCACAGCCCCTTGACACAGGCCGGGTTTCTCTCGGGGCAACGAAAATTCCTGCAATGCTGAAAACACACATACACGCTACACTCCCCATGCAAACCTAGCTCCTAACTTTGAACATCCTTTCCCATAAAAAGAAGGTTATACCTGAAATCTACATGGTTGAGGTCTAATGTTTAATGCTAAAAATAAGCAAAGTCTTAAGTTATTTTCTTTCTTAGCTTTGTGATCAAATGATAGTAACAGAGTTTGCTGCAAAATCCTGTGTTGGAAAGCACTTCCTTCCCTCCTTATCTAACTATATCATCAATGAACCAAGCTAACTCGGCAAAACGAAATACTAGAGGAAAATGAAAGAAATGCTTCCTTATCCCCTGCCTCAATAACCACCACCACCAAAAAGTTTTACTTTCTGCCTCAAATTTTGAGATTTAAACCCTTTTCGCTTTGTTTCAGCAAATACTGAGTGTAAACCTTCACAGTCAAACAATGCATCATTAGTTTTACTTGCATGGAAAATCTAAAACTGTGAAGAGCTTTAGAGGTTAACTCATTTACTGATTCTCAAGTCTGGGTGAGCATCAGAACCACCAGTAGACTATTATTTATTTTAAACAATACATCCTCCTGATTCCGGGCTTAGACATTCCTATTCAGACTTTCAGTAGAGCCAGCCCTACAATCCGTCCATATTTGTAATAAATGCTCCATGTAATGAGGACAGAGTGGCCCTGGTCTGAGAACCATATGGCAGTCGCCCCTACTGGATACCACACGGCTCTCTGTGTAGCATCTCCAGAGACCAGCTCTCTCATGCTGTTATGTCTGCTTGTCCTACTTTTATATAGATTTACTTATTAGAAACTGTATTCTTATGTTGAGCCAAATAACCAAGTCTTTTAACTCACTGAAGTTTACTCATTAGCGGTCTTAATTTTATGCTCCAGAGCTGACATCGAATTCTTTCCCTACCAGTCTTCACATATCTGAAGGCAGCTGCTGCACCCTTGCAAGTCTTCAGTTTTCTAAGCTTAAGTGACCTTATTTCTGTAACCTCAGAAAGCACGATTTCTGAGTCCCTTGCCATTTTGACTGCTCTTCCTCAAACACAGACCTTAACAAAGTTTGCCTTGAGTGACAACACTTCATTTTTTCCTCCCAGATGGAACTTTTTTCCAACATGCGTTGACTTCTAGTCTGTGTTTCATCCTCATTACCCACTGCCTTGCATTCAATGGTCCGAGAGCCACGGATCAGCAAGTACTTATTAACCCAATGCTGTCTTCCTAACATTGTGTAAAGTACCCAAGGCGGAAGCAAAGTCCAGGGGAAACTCCCATTTTGAACCATCAATAATTTCTTGTACAGAAAGGACTTAGATAAGTGAAATAACTCGAAAACAATGGTATACAACCAAGAACATGACACCTGAAAGAATAAATACGTTCTGGGTCAGACTGTCGGCTACCTTATGGCCTGTTTATAGACACACCACCTATTTAACAACAGTTTTTGATTAAAAAAAAAAAAAAAAGATGATGGAAACTATTATCTTCACATGTATATGAAAATTTCAAGTGCATCCTTATCTCAGGAATATAAAATCTAAGACACGATGCATGCCATAAGCAAGTAGAATACTGTTCCTTTGTCTCAGTACGTCTTTGGCATTGCTTCCCAAGCACTCCAAGTGCCATGATCCAGGTAAAAGGCAAAACTCAGGGGTTAATACAATTCCATTAATTACTGAAAATAACTATTTGATGAGGCGACTCCCCACCCTGCCTATTTGAAAGGAAAGCTCTTACCAATACGTGAACTGTACTCATATCAACAAAAATGCACTGGGTCATTCATAGAATCTCAGAACTTTAGGAACTTGTCCAAATCCCTCTTTACAAGTGAGAGAGAAATATTTCAAAGATGGCGGATGATTTTCTCCAAGGTAAAGACAGCAGCCAATGAGCAGGAGGGTGGGGCCCATCCCAGAGGCCTCTCTCCACTGCTGGCTTCCTGTCTCCTTCTACTTCACCAAAGATGATCAAAACTCTTGCCCTCTCAATGTTTACTCAACCTCACTCTCATCCTCGGTTCCCTTCTCAACCTTCAGACCCAGAGTCCGATGGAACATGTTGTCTGGGGACATTCTGAATGAAGGAGTGGACCAAAGAATAAATAGGTGATTAATTTTTTTTTTTTAATTCTAGCATATTTTACCCACAGTGTCCAACTAATACTTCTATGGTGCTAGATACAAAATTCTACCTAACTTAGGATCATTGTTATAATGCCTTACTAGCATTATAGCGTACCACTGGGGTTAGCGACATGGATTCAAACAAGAATTCTAAAGCTGCAAAGCAACCGGTAAACAAGCCCTTGTACTCCACTTTCTCCCCACTACACACACATAGACTCTCTCTCTCCCCTCTCTCCTCTCCCCTCCCCTCCAAAATCAACCAGCTCATCTAATTCATCTGAAGCCTCCCATTTCATCCACACCCTTATGTGGGACACAAGGGCAAAAATGCACCTACCTCGTGGCCTCCTGCTGAAGCCATGACACATTTGGCACATAGAACATGACTCCGAAGAAAAGCAGAGGCTCATTAGCAAATTTGTCCAGATGTTTCTTCAGCGGTTTCTCCAGCTCCACCCATCGTGGTTGCTGGCTCTTGCTGAGAAACCAAAGGCCGAAGTAGTGCGTCTAGATAAAAGGATGAAATAGCGTCAGTTCGTGTTCACAAAGACCATCCCAGACCACACAGAAGATAATACTCCCGTGCCTCATGTCACCTTTGGCCCCCAGCCCACACACAAGGATCCAGCTCTTACTTTCTAACTTTGGGACAAATGACAAAGAAGCCACTACACACACAATACTGTAGTTGACCCTGGGTATGCACTGGCAGTATTTGCACCCATGGCTGCTGTTTGCACATGTGGGTGGCGATGCCCCTAGGTTAGGTAAGTGGGTGGACACAGTGGTGATGCTATTGTGACTTCTGAAGGCCTCATGGCCTCACATGGAGCGGACTGGCACAGGCGAACACAGTTCTTACTTCTGCTGCAAAGTAACCGACTCCTCAACTCCTAAAAAAACCTTCTGCCAACTGAAAGCTTGCACTGCATAGAATAATTTTCAGCTGGTACTGGATTTGAACTGAAAATGGATTCACTCTTTTTGAGCTTTAAGGGAGTTCTTTAAAGAACACAGCCTCCATCACTTCATTAGACATGAACTGCAAGCCAACCTCTCCCCAGATCCAGCTTTCAGAGTAGAAGGGTGTCGCCTTCGCAGCTGCCACGGGACACCACCCCCCACCTACCCCCATTCCGCGTGGCTGTTCTTGGCAGATTAGGGTGGAATTTGATAGATGAAAGTGAGATTTTTTTTCACCCTTAGACTTGAAGCCTCAACCGGTTTAGTTTTGAACAACATGTTAAATGATTAAAACAGATACTTCTATGCATCCAATCCTGTCTTTATATTAATTAATGCTCAGATTTGGGGATTAGCACAAAAATCACACACACACACAATCAGATCACTGCTTTTGAAGCATTCTTTTATATTTCAATTATAGCCTAGATAGAATGCTTTACAGCACACCTGGAAATCTGCCTTCAAAGGGATGTTTGCACTGCAATGACATTTCCAATGGCATTCTCGTGCAGATGTTCCCAACCCAACGGGTCACCCCACAAGTTGTGACGTGAATTCTACTAGAAAACCTGGTATGTTCTGACCTCCATATCAAACTGCAGACCCAAATCCATGACAGGATATTTTTCAATGATACTTTCAGTGGGAAACAGGGATATGGTCAGCTTTTCTCCATGAAGTTCCAAAGGCGTCCAGGCATTCCTCAAGCAGCAAAATGGCCACAAAAAGCCAAGGTTCTGTTTCTATGAACTTAGACAAACTTGCTGGAGTGAATTCTGGCCCTAAGATTCCTTTCCCAGCTTCAGTGAATTCACTCGTTGTTTCAATGTGACTGATGACGTAGAGGAAATGAAATGTGGCCAAATGGAAAGAAAACAGGCTTTGAAATCAGCTTCTCTCCCAGCTTTTACACGCACTACCTCAGGACCCATGTCCAAGTAACTGAGCCTCCTGGGGTCTCAGCTTTCTCATCTGTAAAATGGGATCAGGATTATAACTACTACCCACAGACTGTTAGAGGTGGTAAAGGAGGTGGTATGTCAACTGTGTGGTGGTGGGGGTGGGGGTCACATCTTAAATTACTACATGAATGGTGTCTTCTGCTGCTGTTGCTGCTGTCACTACCACTATTTGACCACCACTACCATCATTATCATCATCATCATCATCGGTAAATGAACCCAGTACAGACACAAGAATCTTTTTCATCAGCACTGCCGGCAGCCCTAGAAACCACAGAATTAGAAAACAGAGGTTATCTGGAAATAAATTAGAAAAAGCAGGCAAAAGTAGAAGATGGAAGACCTATAAATAACATAAAAATCTAAAAAGTATTGAAAAAATACAGTTACGAAGCAGCGCCTGCCTCTGGTTTTCTGTAGCGTTGCGTTATGCGTGTTGTGACAGCAGAGCGTCACCCTGCTGCCGTGCTAGGAGATCTATGATGTGGGCTTGGGCTGATCATAACATGAAGCAATCCGAGTCCCTAATTTAATAAACTGTCTGGAAAGGGGCCCAGGCAATTCTCCATTAGACCGAATGCCTTTAAGGAGCTCAGTGCCATGGGAGGATAATTCCACTGTGTTTTGGAAGGCTAGGCAGTGAGTGTACATATAATAAATGAAGTAATACATATGCAAACAGCAACATGCTATATAATAACTATTTTAGTTGGAAAAGAGCTCTTTTATAAGCCTGGGTGGAGAAAGGGAGGGCAAACTTTTCAGTTATTTAACAGGCCAACCATGATTTACTGTCTATCACTAAAAGTAGTCTTGACATTTGGGGGGGTATAATTTTATGATCCTTACTTCATTCGAATTATAACAGTCACTCAAATTAGTAACATTCAAATTATAAAGTGTCCACAGTAACTGCACAAATAGTCTCCAGCTGATTTCTCAGAAGCAAATTTTTAGAAAATCATTTTTACTGCTCTGATGCTTTGAAGGCTGGTATTTTCAATTTTCTTTTCTTTTATCTGGCGCACTCGATCATTAAACCCAACCTGGTCTTCAAAAAAACAACAGCAAGAACAACAACAAATACACCCGAAGGAAGACTATTTCATGGGACACACATCAGGGAGCATACATACACACCCACATGCATGCACACAGATACATCCACACACACGTGCATTCACTGAAAAGGGGAATGACAAGGTACAAGAGAAATCACAGTACGGTAGTACTGGTCTTGAGGCATAATAGTACAGAGCTCTAAATATAACATGGGAAAGCCCTTCTAACACAGAAAATCTAATTCATACGATTTTTTGTTGTTGTTGCTGCAAGACAGCCTTTTCCAGAAGATACAGGGTATTTCGGGGTGACTCGCCATGCATTTATTTATTCCATGAAATAATGACAGAATTCTGCAAAACAGTTTCCAGTGCACGGTAGAATTTAGGGAGAAAGGTAACCTGGGGGACACAGTTTCTCCCTACTTTGGCCAGAACCACTTAACTTTAGAAGTACGGAATTCACAAGTGGGCAGGAAAGTCCACTGAAGCGATTCCATCCCACCTCATTCTATGGCAGCTACGCCCAAAGCAGCCTCCTCCACGCCCACCACACCTCCCTCACTCTTCCTCCGACAGCCATCCTCTGGAGTACTGAGTAGAGTAGAAAGACTGTCTCCAAGTCCCTGCCCTGCTCTAGTCAAGTTTACAACGCAGCACAAGTCTATTCTGCTGTGTATGTACAGTGCTTCACAGGAAATGGAATCAGAACCTAACAACTCGCTTAAACTACCATGCGCACCAACCAACTTCCTGCAGGCGGGATCACAGTGGGCCCATGAGTAACTAACTGACCTGCCAGTTCCAACTGCAGCTGAATTCCGGAAGCTGAGCTTCCCTCCTAAACACTGACACATGGTTGAGGAGACAGTGGTGGGCGACTCCCCATGGAAACCATGTCCTCCACCACCTAAAGGATCCCATGTGTCACCCAGCTCAGTGCCAGAGACACATGTTTGGCTGTCTCTGAGGCACCCAACATAAGCCAGTTCCATCCCATCCTTACCTCTGGGTAAGCTATAAATCCCATTTTATTTCTCTAGTTTTCTTTTGAAAACAGCTCTGGGGCTGAGAATGCTGCAATGAGTTCACTGGCATGATGAGAAAGGAAGACAGAAGAAACCCGGTTCCCAGGAAGAGAAACCACATCTTTGAGTCAATTACTAACAATGTGCTGCCAAGAAAAAAATGCAGGGGAACCGCACTAAATTGTCATTTTCATAGGAGTAGTTCCCTGGTGTGCTTGGTTTGGAGTTCTGCCTTTTAGTGGAGGAAGCGTAAGTGTGCTCATGTA